>JAWZYV010005346.1:0-21327 GCA_038373885.1 Cheiracanthium punctorium
AAAGAATAATTGTTTCGATTGTTAAAAGAACCTCGGTTGAAAGTACGTGTCCTCATCAAAAATCTCAATTGAAGTAAACCACGTATACATTTGTTTCCCCCCTTTTATAGTAGAGATATGATGACCTGTCATTTTACAAGTGTTCCGGGAAATTACATTCATCGTGCCTACGTCACTGTTATTACGTGAACTATGGGCACCCACTCAAAAAAGTATGAGTAATATCAAAATTTACTATTTTGGTTTTGTTAATAACTAAATCGTCTTTAAGAAAGCACACTATTAGAAAGAAATATTAGAGGTTATTATTGTACATGACATGATTCACTTTTACGGAGACTAACTAGTATTTTATATATGAAACTGACAGAGAAATTTTGACTCACTCTCGAATTCTCTTTTGCAGGATACGGTGTGCTTCGAAAAAATCACGTGATTTTGGTACATAAGTACAAATACACTAATTATGTCAGGCACTTCAAAATTTTGAAACTCTCTCTGTACAAGCTGTACTAGATACTGAAATAAATGATAAACCTGTATCAGTTTTAAAACTTTTAGAAAAAATTCTTAAAAATCGGAAATTTTCGCAAAACGTGTCACTTTTCGAAAAATCTTGCAGCTCCGATCATGTTTAAGAATTTTTTCTTAAAATTTCACAAAAGGCACAGCTTTTTCGCTTATTGCAGTGTGTAAAGCAGCTTATGAAGAACCACCTGGAATTTTTTGGAAACTGTGGTGCTATTAGTGTATTTTAATTTGTGTGCCAAGACTGAAAACAGAGTTTCTTTTTTTCGAAATACAACCTTAAGTTCACATTGAATGGAGACCACTCACCTTGGTGTACCTTACTGTTACCAGTAACGTGGATGAAAACAATTCTGAAACACCATGTCTCCTCCTGCTCAAGCTGCCTATAGCAGTCTTCACCCTTCCAAATAAGAAAGCATCCTTCACGTCGTAAAGTGCGTGTTTCAGGATAAGACAGATTACCTCCTCTCGAGAAGTATGCCGTTACATGGAACTGAAACGAAATTCTCCTATCCACATAAAGGTTCATTTCACATCCACCATGGTTGTAAGAGATTTGTAAATAGCATTGACTATCTCCGACTGTGAAATTAGGGCTTCGAGTAATGTTATTTACTTCTGGTTTTCGCATTCTCCATTCTACACTCATCATTTGACCCACGCTCACACGGAAATCTGGCTCCATGGCTACTCTGGCACACGCTTTGCAGGTAGGAAACCAAACGGCAGCAAACCTCTCACCATTAACTCACACGCACGCACGCAGGAAGAAACTAAGAGGTGCGTATATTCACGTTCCTTTACTCGACCAGAAAGTGACGCCGACAGAAAAATGTCCCGTCTATCGCAACGCTTTAAAAGTTGCGATCTCAAGCGGTGAAAGAAGATAATAAACCGATATCTAATCTTCAGATTAGTGTTGTATCGAAATGCGACCTGGAAAGGTAGCTAGTGCGAAACGAATGCGTTTGCTAATACTTTCCAACTCAAACGTTTCTGAATTGGGCAAACTGGGAAAAGGAACTACAACAGAACGTAAATGGTAGGTAAATGTAAAGCCAACATAATGTAAGTTTCAAACAGACTGTTCTAAGATTATAGCAATTGTGCTGTAACTTTATAGTGCGAGATCCGATATAAGAAATATATACCCTCATCTGTTATTTAATGATGATAAAGAGCATATGCTAGATAATATATCCATTGATACATCCCACATAGGTTGCCTAGCTAAATCGCGTGCCGATGGTGTTAAATAATTAAGTTTTTAATTAAATTTTTTCGATCAACTTCCCCCATCTGTTATTTATGAAAATCGAGCATTAGTTGAGAGAATATGCCCCAACGAATTGAAAAAAATATGGGTTGCCTACTTTCCCCTCTGCCCGACTATGGAATTGCCAGGTATAAACAGGTGAGTAAACGCTGTTAATATACCCTCATCTGTTATTTAATCGAATTATATATCAAATGAAAGGTTATTTTATTCCCAATCCAACCGTATTAGGTTGCCTTATCAAAAAAGTGGTTGATTCCATGGTTGCCTAGATTTTAGATGTAATATTTCCTGCGCGGCGATGAGAGTAACAGAGAAGCGTCGCGCGCGCATCTCCATGCAACAGACAAGTGCTGCGAATTCTTTTAAAGAAGATTTTCCCCAATAGTGTAAGCACGTTAAATTGATCAAATACTGTATTCAAGTACGATTAAATATTAACAGCTATATCAATTTTTTTTTTCACTTACGCGTTTATTTATCAGCGACTATACATAATTACGAAAGAATAAGTTTTTTTGTTCAAAACGTACATCTTTCAAAAGGATATTTTTCGATCGTGTAAGCGTGGATTAAATACTGATGAAAGTGAGATAAAATAAAATATCTCAAAATGACACCAACATTTTTTTATTCATACATAAAATTAACAATAGCAAAATATCGCAGTAAAAATGTTTTATGTAAAAAACTTATTCTGATTCTGACTCGTCAGAAGCGCCTATGCCAAAATCGAATTCTAATTCTTCATAATTTTCTTTTTGTTTTGATTCTCTTAGTATAAGGGGTATTGGGTCCCCTACGAACCATCTGGGCTTCAAATAGCCATCCGAAAACCAACCACAATCTTCCGATTTAGTTTGACGCAGCATGCATCCATTGCGTGCAGCCACATTGAATTTACATAGATTGTGAGCAAAATTTTCTGTTTGAGCGAGATACAGCATGGTGGAATCTGTTTGGAGTCGATACCTTTAATCTTCTGCATAAAATGCTCTTTATCTTTGTTTATTGCCTATATTTTTTGGAACAGCTGATATCTAGCATCATGTAGATGTTATAACATTGCTTGATCCCATAAAGAAGGGCAGTAAACTAACTACTGAACACGTTGAATTTTTTTCTTCGAGGAGTACATCTGCTGGGTCCGTCAATGATGCAAATATTTCCTGAAAATTCGTTCGTCTTGAAAATTATTTTAAAAGGCTTGAGTTTCACTTTGTTATAAAATGCAGCTGTATAATCACAGCCCGCAAATGCGTGGAAAGTGGCAGACCCAAGCATAAAGTAGGAACCAATTTCATCGCAAGCTCAGAACAGTTAATACAATCAAGATCTTTCTTATTGATTTTCTTTGGTGATGGACCAGCCAACAAAGTTTGAGTCTTCCTGGAACTTCAGGGATATTGACAAGCAAAAATTACCAAAACATCGGTATCATTCGCTTTGACCAATATTTTTGTATTGGGTGGCGCTTTTGGTATATGAAACATTATCCGCGTATCTGCCTATTCATATTGACATATATAATCTTCTTCTTCACGTTTCACGAGGTGATTTCCGATTGTATGGTAAGAAAAACAGTGTTCTCTGAACGTTATATATATATTTTGAATTATTGACAGTAGTCAGCCAAGAATTGTACCAGGGCTTCTTTGAAACGATGAGAATTTTTGAGATTTACAAGAAAATTGCTAGGTCTTGGTTGAAGAGGTCCTTGGATGACATACAGTCTATTGAACTCAGCCGATTTTGACATTCACAGTCTTCGATGGAGGGTGTTACGTGCCTATCAAAAATTATGTGTATTTCAGAGGCATTAGTTGAGCATAATTTTATTACACGCTTAAACCCAAAGAGCGAAAAAAATGATACATAGCGGAGCGATCAGTTTCCATGGAAACTTTCCGGTTTTTCCGCGAAAGGGCTCTTTAAGTAGTCGTTTTAGAGAAATCCCGAGAGATCCTACTGAGAAATCCTCTCCTCGCTTCCTCGTTTTTACGAGAATTTCTCTCCTTGCTTATTGTTATATTCCGCTCCGCTCTTGTAATCAAAAAACGCTCCTAAAGGAGAAGCTCACTTTTGAAAACTGGCTCACTTTTCGCTCCGACTGATCGAATTTCGCTCGTTTGGTTTAAGCGTGTAAGATCGATTCAGCAACCTTGTCAAATGTCTGCGGCATAGATGATCCGATAACATACAAGTAATAAAAACCGTCTATTACTTCGATATCGATACAGGTAGGTTCAACAGTTTCGATATTAGACTTCAATACCTCGGCTAGTTTGGATTTGTCAGTTTTTAGCAACTCACCAGTTCACGAGAAAACAGCAGGCGCCACAGACGCTGACGGAAACATTGAGCAGTACTCCATGTTGATGTCTTTCTCAATACTAATCGCAAGTAATCGGCTAAAGATGCTCTCTTTCTATTTTAAGAACGGCCTTATTACTTTTATCTATGTTGGTTTCAGCTTTTGACGGCGGTCTGTGAAGCGAAATTCAGGATTTTGTTACGCTTTATCGGTTTTTCGAACCTTCCGGGATAGGAATTGCATTCTGAAATAAATGTTAATTTTTGTTGATTTTCAACCGACTTAACGTTGATTAGAAAATCCTTAACTTCGGAAGATGCTGCCTTACCAGTTGAAATATTAAACAGAGCATTTTCATCGATACTCTCAACGAAGGGATTCAGTGTATTTCTTATAGTCCCAATGATACTCTGAAAACTTTTGTTATCCTTTTTGATTCGACTTCTCTGCAAAGCATGACTGGTATCATCTTTTTGCGATAGACCGACTTGTTCTTTAACGGTGGATAATGTTTTGGTTCTTATGCTGTAACTAAGTGCCAGGGGCGTAGCCAGAAATTTTTCATGGGGGGGGGGTTACGACTACTGCAACTCATATATACACTGTATTAAATATCTGTAATTTTACAACACAATGTGCTGTATCTAATTTACAACACGTGCAGCAAAATCAAATTCAAGCACTCGCGCTTGGTTTTTTAAACTTAGGGTGGCACTTCTGGTGGTCACATGACATTCATAGCGAATCAGAATATCGTGCCATTATCAGTGAGCTAAGCTAGGACTCCAGGCAAGAATATGTGAGTTGAGAGAGGGTTTGGTTGCCATGCCCATGTTTTTGTAATCTGGTATATGTAAACCGACGTGTTGTTTAACCGACTCTTGTTATACTTCAACGGCTGTTAAAGATTTCAATAAAATTGATTATGGGAGGGCGGTTGTGTTCAGACGTTAATTGTTGAAGTCGTTCCAGATTTGAAAAGCAAATGCGTAAATTTCCAAGAGATATTGAACGAAGAAAACAGTGTGGATAGTGAATTGCCGATGTGTTACAATGGAATCCGGTTACGGAAGTTGGACTTTGCAGTGTAAGTAATTCTATTATAATATTTATTTGGTTGAAATTATGATATGTAGTAAAAAGTTTAGGTTCCAGATAATCGTATAATGTTGTAATTTAGTCTTCCAAAGCTTCTAATAACGTATAAAGTATGTGTTTATTGTACGATGTTTGGATATTGGCGGTGTTCTAAACGGTGCCAAACCGAGTTCCGGTGTGCATTTGTTTAGTAAACAAGACTGCTGAACTGAAAAATTTCTGCAAGGTTATTACGCGTTAATGATAGTAAACTATCAAATTGTATTAATTAAATAATAATATAACTTATATACTGCTTTTATTTTTATTTTAAAAAATCTTTTTAAAGTGCTGTTTCTACATTTTATAAAACCAAGTTCGTATACTTATACATATTTATAAATATTATTTCTTCGTTTCAATGAGCTAATGGAACATCGATTCGAATATAATTATTTTGAAACATTAACGTCTTGTAGACAAGAGTTATTGTATTAAAAACTTTTCATCTTAAAGAATATGTAAATAAATATAAAAATATAGTAATAAAATTTCTGTAGTCTCTTTTACTTGCTTCATTATTCTATTAATATATTTTAATGCCAATATTGGTAAAATGTATTTCCAGAAAAATATTGTTTTAAATTCTGCATTAAGTTTGTCTAAATCAAAAAAAAAAGTTTAAATTTATCTCGTTTTTAAATTGATTCTGACCGCCACATTAAAATTTTCGAAGGTATTGAAAATTTCAATGTGCCGGTCAGCGAAGGTTTTGAAATTTGTAATCTGCTGGTCCATATTTGTAAAATGCTGAGAAACACTGCTCTATACAATATACTACTATTAAGTTATATTTTATATAAAATGGATTTTAAATGTCAAAATATCAGGAGTATTCACTGTTATTTTAATATTTTAGTATGAAGTATCAGGTTTTTGAAAGCATTCTTTTGATTTAATTCATTTTTAATTTTTTTTATTTATAATACTACTTAAGTTTTAATCCCATTAAACCAATATTGGTAAAATGTAGTTCCAGAAAAATAGTACTGTTTTAAATTCTACATTAGTTTATGTCCAACTCGAGCTTAAATTTATCTTGTTTTATCACATTTTTAAATTGTTTTTCAAAACTGAAGTATATTTATTTATTTTCAATAATTAAAGTTCCCCCTATACATTTAGCAAAAAAAAAAAAAAAAAAAAAAAAAAAAAAAAAAAAAAAAGTTGAAGTAATTGCTATGCGTATTTATATATAAACTATATATATTGGTGTACTGTTCTCCCTAAGTAATTTTTAAATTCCAAAATATTAAGTGCTCATTGTAATTACATTAAACTAATTCAGAACTGAGAACCAGTCTTTGGAATCATTCTTCTTTCATAGTAATACATTTATGAATTATTTATACAGAATATTTTTAAAAATGTTGTTTATATGGAGACTTTTAAGAAAAAAATATTTTTTATTAAAACATGTACATATTAAATAAATCACATAGTTTATGTCCAACTCCAAAAATAGTTTAAATTTATCTTGTTTTATCTCATTTTTAAATTGCTTTTCAAAACTGAAGTATATTATTTATTTTCAATAATTATTATTCATGCGTTATTTTTAAATTGCAAAATATTAAGTGTTTATTTTATTACATTAAACTATTTCAGAACTAAGAAACATTCTTTGGAATAATCCTTCTTTCATATTATTACATTTATGAATTATTTATACAGAATCAATGGCGCACCCAGGATTTTACTTTGGTAGAGGGGGGGGGGGAGGGCTACAAATACTGATGAACTCGGTTATAGTGATCTCGATTGTAGTTATAACTCTTTTATCACGTCAAAATATTCAGTATCACTTGCCCATGGAACCCAATCCCAGTATCAATTTAACTCGTTATAGAGTCATAAAAAATTATCTGATCTATTCAGTGACATTAACCGAGTTTAAATGTATTTCATACACTAACTGTAAGTATTTATATAAAGACCAATTTTTTCCCTAAAAGATATTTTAGAAATAATTCGAAGACGATTTTTAAAAATAAAATATTTTAACTCATTAATGACAACTTTTAATTTTTAAAGTTTTTTGACATCTAACTCTCCAAATTTAGGGGGGAAGGGGGTTCTGCCCCCATAGCCCCCCTCCGTGGGTGCGTCCATGTACAATTTTTTTTTCTTTTTAAATGTTTATAGGGACTTTTAAGAAAGAAATATTATATTTCGTTAAAATATGTATTTAAATGTAATTAAAGTAAATATGATATAGGTAAGTAATTTTTTAAAATAAAATTATGCAAAAACAGTTTAAGTAATAATCTTGAAACTGAATTGTTTGATTTGTACAGATTTATATGAATATATTTATAATATTGAATTTTAACATTACAACCTTTATTTTAAAGATGTTGAAAATTTCTGATTAATTTAAAAGAGGATATTAATCAAACCATGGAAAAAAACACTACATTTAATTTAATATTAGCACAATTCTCAATCGGCGGCTTCTACAGAACTAAAATGGAGTTATTTAAGTTGGAATAGTCAAATGAACAGTCAAATCCATTTTTGACACGATAAAGGATCCAATAGAAATGTGGGTAAAATTGACAGAGACTGTTTCAGCACCATGTAAACAAGGTGGCAGTCGCTGGAAGTTGGTGGTCGCCAAGCCTCCCCCCCCCCCCAATATTTAGATTCTATTTGCACCCCTGTGCTAATATATGTATATAAATATAAACCTGTAATTAAAAAATAATGATTCATGTTATAACAAGTTATTACTCGTATGTGAATATACAAAAATATTTTATGTTGTTACTTTTTATGTCAAATAATAAATAACTGTGTGTGTGTGAGAGAGAGAGTGTAATATTTCTATATAATGCAATGAATTGTTGAAACTATACAAAAACTTATAATTTCATAAAAATTACATTCATAGGTACTTCAACTTATGCGGCCTCCTTTATTACTGCTCAATTTACATATGACCTCTAGGTGTGTAGTCTAGAATGTTTCGGGATATTCAAGAGATGAGCGACTTCAGTTCGTAACCTCCTAAAGGAAGCACTGAGAGCCAGGAAGCAGTATTGCTTAAGGAGCCGAACCACTTGCCTCTGGAACTCATCAACTGCTTCAAATTCAGGTATGAAATTTCGCTGTGAGGCTTGCATATTTAAAGAAGAGACCATATTTATTATTAACCCCCCCCCTTTTTTTTAACCTTAAGAATCTGATGAGTGTTAATGCATGGTAATGCATGTATATTTCATATGTTGAATTTTTTAATAATGTATTTATTGTTTTACATCAAATTAAATTTCATTAAAATCTTTTAAAAGAGGATTTGATTACAGTGGTATTATTGTGGTTTACAAAATACTTCAATACACATAGATGCTGGGACAAGATACAGAAATCAAATTAACATTACAGATTTCTTTAAGCAATTAATGTTAAAAGAAAATTTTCTAGTTTAATGTTATGCATCTTGAAAATGTAACTAAATTGCATGTTTTTGTACTGATGTTGATTGTTTTTCTTTTGGAAAGGGTTTTCGAATTGATTGTGTTCTTTTATTGGCCGTGCAAGCATTCTCAGTGATTAACATAATAGATAATCGGGAGTTTCTCTGTATAATAATGTCATTGTATAATAATAAGACACTAACAGTTTTTCTTTCAGAAATAAAATTTTAAGAACATGCTTATTATTTATAAACAAAAACACTTTATATTTAATATACTTCCTTTACAATAATGAAAGATTTTTAATTGAAATAATTGAAACTTAAAATGTTCTTCAGTAAAGAATAATATTCACATTGATTGATTTAAATAATTACTGTGTCAGAAAAATACATTTTAAATGTTTTAGAAAAAGTAACCTCCCAAAGACTTTTCAAGCATTAAAAGAAAGGATTCAGCATGCTGTGTCCACAATAACGCTAAAAATACTGTGCACTTTATAGGCAGCTTTGCAATGAGTCTGCAAGAATGTGTGTGGGAAAATAGAGGACTTTTTGGAAATTATTTTCCAAAAATGAACGATTCTGCACCTACACAATATCTCCATTCATGTAGATTACGCTGCTTCATCACTAAATTTTACAAAAGATGATACACTGCTGGCCATCGTAAATGCAACACCCTGAAGGAAGCATGCAAATAATATGAAATTTACAACATGCATTAGCTGAGGTGAGATATGCAAATGATTAGAATTTCAGCGCAGACGCACATCAAGCGCGCCTGTGGCGCCACCTCAAAGCGCTATTTAAGGCTTGGAGATTTCGACGGTTTCAAGTACAGCAATTGTGTTTTTCTTGCTTTTTTTTCAAAAAAACGATAAATTATGCCTCGTAGGAAACAACGATCATCTTTTGATCAAGTATCCGAGTTTGACAGAGGAAGGATAGTGGCATACCGAGATTGTGGGTTATCTTTCAGGGAAATCGGTCGTCGTATTGGACGAAACCAAACAACTGTGATGCGGATATGTGATCGTTGGGTGCAGGAGGGTACGACGGACAGACGTGATCGACCGCATCGACCTCAGTGCACCACGTCACGTGATGACAGGCAGATTGTACGCATGGCAGTGACGGACCGCTCAGTCACATCACGAACCATATCACAGCAGATTCAGTCTGTAACGCATCATCCAGTGTCTGCGCGTACCATTCGACGTCGTTTACAGCAGAATGGTCTGTCCGCAAGACGTCCGTTGCTTTGTCTACCTCTGACGCGGAACCACAGACGTCTCCGCCGCCAATGGTGCGATGAAAGAAGAATGTGGACGACAGAATGGAATGAAATTCTCTTTACTGACGAGTCACGCTTCTGTATGCAACACCACGACGGTCGGATTCGAGTCTGGAGACACCGTGGAGAGAGGATGCTGAACAGCTGCATTATGCACCGTCACACTGGTCCTGCACCGGGTATTATGGTATGGGGCGGTATCGGATATCTCTCTCGCACTCCTCTAGTACGCATTGCCGGTACTTTAACCAGCCAGCGCTACATCTCCGAGGTGTTGGAGCCAGTTGTCCTTTCTTACCTTCAGGGCTTGCCAACAGCCATATTTCAGCAGGATAATGCACGGCCACACGTGGCACGCATTGTCCAAGGGTTCTTCGTCAATCACCAGATTGAATTGCTTCCCTGGCCGGCGCGCTCTCCGGATCTTTCGCCGATAGAAAACATGTGGTCCATGGTTGCTCAACGACTGACCCAGAGTTCATCCCCAGCTGTCACACCAGATCAACTTTGGCAACGTGTGGAAGCTGCTTGGTCTGCTGTACCCCAAGAACACATTCAAAGTCTCTTTGAATCAATGCCGAGGCGTGTGGCAGCTGTGATCTCCAACAACGGCGGCTACTCTGGGTACTGATTTTGGCAGGAACCACGCTTCATAGAATGCTGTAAATTTAATCATTTGTTACTTGGTCAACATGTTATCTACACAATAAATTTTGTTGTGATATCTCTTGTTTTTCTTGGTGTTGCAATTTGGGTGGCCAGCAGTGTATTTAGAATGTTATTAGTTTTAAAAAATTATTTCATCCCATTGGCTCACCTTGTATATACAGTGGAACATCAAAAATCCACCAAATATTACAGATGTATTTTCGCAGTTTAATGCCTTTATGTTGAGGAATCTCAACATAGTACATATTTTATGCATTCTTTTAAAAAAGAAACCAGCATAACACCTGATTTTTGCATGACGTTATATATTGTTATTTTGTATTTAATAATGATAAAATTTTCATAGTTTAACATTTTTAAATATGTTATTTGGATAAAGATTTTCTAAAGTATCGATAAGTGTTTATATTAATAAATTTCAGCTAACCCATTTATGCCTAGTGTCCCTTTTTTGGGACGGCATTTTCGCTATCAGTCAAAAACGTTATTAATTTTCCCTAGCCTTTATTCACGAGTCTTGAACCTCAATTTCACAAAATATTTTAACATGACCTAGTAGGATGTTGACATTTCAATTATTATGCATAATGATTTTAAAAGAAATCATCCCTTGTTCAAGAAGTATACATCAGAAATTTATCTATTATTGCTGGTATTAGCAAAAATCGAAGAAAGTCGCAAAAATATCAGGGCACAAATGGGTTAATGAAATCAGTTGAAATATTGAAATAGTAGCCAAAAAAGAAAAGAGTGGCACATTTTTGGGGATTTATTTATTTGCTGATCTGATGACGTGTTTTTGTTTTATCCTAGGCATCTGAAAAATATTCCTTTATTAATGAAAGTTTGATCAAAGAGAAGACTGAATAAGTTATGTTGTATGTGGCGTAAAATAGAGATGAAATATAAAAACCTATGTAGCTTTATATACTGTATATGGAAAGTCAATAAAATTTCTAATGTTTTAAATTTCATTTGTTATTTTATGCTTTTTTTCAGTTTATTTAAAAGCTAACATTTTATTAAATCAAAAATAATTAAGAACTTTGTAAAATAATACACATAAAAGGGTATTTATCCAGGACAATCCCTTTGGTTGGTACAAAAATGTGTACTTTTCTACAGCATCAAGAAAGTCAACCCCAGTCAGAAAGAATAGCCTTTTACTTGTGAAGATGTCTGACTTTTTGTAACTGAAGAAGAGTGGACTTTTTTTGTATTACTCAAAATGATAGACCTCAGTTTGTATCTTTTATGAGTCATTTTACAAAGTTTTTAATTACTTTTACCTTTTCACCACCAGATTTTTGTTGAGTACTTTTGTTATTTTATTAAATTACTTTAGTTGTGATTGTTTTGAATATATTAATCTATATTTAATTTAAAAAATCTTATCGTAGGCAATTTTAATAAGTATGACTTTTAATTTGAAACTACCAAAATTATTCTAGATAAATAATTTCAATGCAATTTTAAATTAACTACTAATTCATATAATGATAAGTTTTATTCATCTATTAAACTATAAATTAAAAGCATTATACTGAATTTTTCAAAGAACAGCCTGAAATTTTGTTCTGCCATATCTTTATATCTTTACTTTAGAACTTAACTGCCTGCATTTGTTCCAAGAAAGTAAAATAAAAAATAAATAGCACATTAAATCATTGTATATTACCATTATGCTTAATTTAGCTTTTCAACAAGTATTCTTTAAATATCTGGATTTGTGGAAGAACATATTAATAAGAGAAAGTATGTATAAATGTAGCTGAGTGACACAGTAAAAAAACAAAACACTGAAGCAACTTAACTCTAGAAATACAACGGGCCTGCCTTTTACGGGTATGTATAAAACAACTCCATACAAACAAATTTTTGAAAAAAATCTGTTTCCATGATCTTAACTTATAATTTGGCCCTATGAATAAGAGGAACCTTAGTCCCTTTATAAGTCAAGAATTATTAATCCCCCCCCCTTTTCAAGCTTGGATGTAAGTTTGCTTACTTAGTTATTAAAATAAATTAATTTCAAAGCTATGATCACGAGACTTTAATTTAACGTTTTTGTTAAAAATATTGCCATATTTAATTATCAAGCTATTACACACTCACAAAAGTTCTTTTTTAAAGTTATAGTCTCCTACAGCTATGCATCACTATAACATTAACATATTAGGCATAGAGGTGACTGTGAGTTTGAAAATATTTCATTTTAATAGCAAATGGTCTCAGTTTCAAGAATGAAAATCTCATTCCGAAATTTTCCACTGCCACTTGCAATGCTTTTGGTTAAATTCACATTTTGTAATTTGACATTAGTGCTGTTTCAAAAAGTTTCAACAACAAAAATATTTATTGCAGATCTTTTTGGCTTTTTAAAGGAGCAAGATTTTTCTACATATTTTAAATGGTCGTGCAAAATTTCTAACTACTTCAGAGTTAGAGAAAAAAGTTTTCATTTAAAAACAGTGTAAGTTTAGTACTGCGCAAATCGGGGTAAATTTGTTTGAAAATTAATTGTAAATGTGTAGGATAAAAGAAAATTATTTAAAAACCGTGTAAACACGAAACCGTATAAATTGAGTACTGGGCATACCAAAGAATAGCTATAAATTTGTTTTAAATGTAATTGTACATTGTAGGATCCAATAAATAAAATTTAAAATAAAAACCCTCTAAAATAAGTTTTCATTTAAAAACAGTGTAAATTGAATACCGTGCTAATCGAGGGATAAGTGTAAATTTGTTTAAAAATTAATTGCAAATATTAGGATTTAACAAAACTGAAAAAAAAAAAAATCATTCCAAAACCCGTATAAACACGAAACGGTGTAAATTGAGTACTGTGCATATGCAAGGATAGCTGTAAATTTGTTTGAAATGTAATGTTAAATTGTGTAGGACCCAATAAATAAAATAATAAAAAACTCTAAAATAAGTTCTCATTTAAAAACAGTGTAAACTGAGTACCGTGCAAATCGAGGGATGGGAGTAAATTTGTCACAAAATTAATTGTAAACTGGAGGATAAGGAAAAAAAAAAACATTTAAAAAATCATTTTGAAACCATATAAAAGTGAAACCGTGTAAAACTGAGTACCGTGCATATTGAAGGATAGTTCTGTAAATTTCTTTGATATGTAATTGTAAATTGTAGAATCCAATAAATAAAATTTAAGAAACCTGTAAAATAAGTTTTCATTCAAAAACAGTGTAAATTGAGTACCGTGCAAATCGAGGGATATGTGTAAATTTGTTTGAAAATTACTTGCAAATGTGTAGGATTTTAAAAAAAAAACATGTAAAACCGTGTAAATTGAGTAAAGTGAATATAGAAGATAGCTGTAAATTTGATTGAAATGTAATTGTAAATTGTAGGATCCCATAAATAATATTAAAAAAACTAAAGTTTTCTTTTGAAAACCGCGTAAATTGAGTACCGAGCAAATAGAGGGATAGCTGTAAATTTGTTTGAAAAGTAATTGTAAATGTGTATGATTTACACACACAATAAAATAAAATAAAAAAGTTTTCATTTAAAAAGTTTTCGTGTAAATTGAGTGCCGTGCAAATCGAGGGACAGGTATAAATTTTTGCTCGAAACGTAATTATAAATGCATGTGTACAGAAAAATTGCATCAGGCTAAAACTTACACAGAAGAGCAGTACAATTCCATGAAAGTACTTGAAAGTTCAAGAACTGTGAAAACACGTTACAGTGCTTGAAAATTCAAGTGCTGTAAAAATAATACACAACAGTGCTTGAAAAATCAGGCGCTGTAATTTTATAGCATGGTGTTGTAAATTTACATAAGTGCTCGAAAAATGAGTTGCTTTAATTTTACAACACAGTGTTGTAAATTCACATAGATGCTTGAAAAATGAAGTGTTGTAATTTTATAACACAGTGTTGTGAATTTACATAGGTACTTGAAAATGATGTGCTGTAATTTTACAACACGGTGCTGTAAATTTACAGCACATGTGCTGTTGTGCCACCGTGCCATCGTGCCAACTATTTACAACACGGTGTTGTAAATTTACAACACGGTGCTTGAAAATTCAAAGTGCTTGAAATTTACAGCACAGGTGTTGGCGTTATGATTACCAGCACACTGTGCTGTAATTTAGCATGGTTTTTTCTTATAGTGTATGTATACATATGTGTGATAATGTAGTGAAGTATATACATTTTGTATGGCAAAAAATTTCTCATGGGGGGGGTTATGACCCCCTTAACCCCCCCCCTTGGCTACGCCTCTGCTAAGTGCCCATCTTTTTCGGGCTGATATCGACTCGGCGGCAAAATTATGTGTTAACTAATTTAAAGCATCAGCATTAATGGTCTGTTCTAAAGTTAAGTCAATACGTGATCGAGAGAAATCAAATTTGGTACGTCGGATACCAAATGCTCCTCGTCTAAATTCAGATACTATCCACGAATTGCTGTTCTGCGCATTTCATAAGATTATTGAAGTTCATAATGGACCACCTGGCTTAATTTGGCTGGTTCAATGAAAAGAACAAATCGGACATGATATAGAGTCCATATACAGCTCAAAATCACTGCACCGGATGCTTCTTGAACCGCCTTCCGTGCTCACCGAGCAAAGTTTTTTTGTGATATTCTTTGTACCCATCTACGATTTTTCTTAGCATTTCAGGTAAGTCAATTTGGTAACCAACAAAGTTTACAATTTGTTCTTCGAAATCTGTAAAAGTTCATACAGCATCTTGGAATGTGGTTCATGCTGTGACGAATACTGCTCGAAGTGAAGGATCTGTAGTGCAGCAGAAGTCAATAAATGAAGACGCTTGCAGCGATTAAAATGCTTTTTGTCCAGCAAGCTATTGGCTGAGCCTCCTTCAAAGACCTCTGCTTGAACCAAAACGTCCACTTATCCACTGCAGTCTATATGCTTACCAATGGCTTTAAAGAATGCCATCTGAGTGTGAAATGCCCCCAAATTAACGAATATATTGTCATATTTCGGCTTTTCATTTGCTGTATTTTCATCGCCATTTTAGCTATGGCTAAGTCGTACGCGACAATTATTAATTCTTCATTACACTTTTCAGCAATTTCATTTGTCATGATAAGAGTTTCATTTACTATAGCACATGACGTTGGCGAAGAATTAATCGGAGGTAAAAAATGTACGGTTTGAATTTGACTAATAATGGTCGTAACCATGTAATTGTAACCTAACCACATAGGTACTGAATCAAGCCGTGCTAAGGCATCATCCACAGTAAACACATTTCAATGGCAATATCTGTAGCACGTTGACATGACACAATTCCCTCTACAATGGAATCAACGGTAAGTAATTCCATGGTTGCACTTGGTTTTTTATACTAATGCCGTCTAAAAAAATCGCGGATCCTCAAATTTAGTAGAATTATGCTTTTAAAAGAAGCAAATATAGTAATAAGTCGCAAAACCTGACAAATTTTACATCTAATATCTAGGCAACCATGGATTCAGCCACCTTTTTGATAAGGCAACCTAATACGGTTGGATTGGGAATAAAATAACCTTTCATTTGATATATAATTCGATTAAATAACAGATGAGGGTATATTAACAACGTTTACTCACCTGTTTATACCTGGCAACTCCATAGTCGGGCAGAGGGAAAAGTAGGCAACCCATATTTTTTCAATTTGTTGGGGTATATTCGCTCAACTAATGCTCGATTTTTATAAATAACAGATGGGGGAAGTTGATCGAAAAAATTAATTAAAAAATTAATTATTTAACACCATCGGTACGCGGTTTAGCTAGGCAACCTATGCGCGATGTATCAATGGATATATTATCTAGAATATGTTCTTTATCACCATTAAATAAAAGATGAGGGTATATATTTCTTATATCGGATCTTAGACTATTACAACGTGATGTTGTAAAGTGAGTGATAAAGAAGTGAAGAATGCACATTTTGTATGGCAAAAAATTCCTTCTGATCCCCTAATCCCCCCCTCCCTTGGCTACGCCACTGGTACATAATAGTGTACGCTTGGAACTAAACCTTTTAACTCCTCGTTACTAACTTGAATGCCCGACCAGTGGCATGGTGCACAGCGCACTGAATTGGAAGACGGAAGGTGCCTGTTTCGAAACCAGGTCTCGTCCGTCGACCTAACAGTTCGGAATTTTCATTGGTTTCCTCCGAAACTTAGCGTAAATATGGGTTAGTACCCCTTAGAAAAAACTCCCACGGTGGTACCCCACCCATAGGCCTAGATCCCTGGTGCAGATAATTGGCAACACATGCTAACACACATGCTAACTTGAAAGCTTTCCTTCCCACCAGAACTAATAACTGCTTCTTTTTGTAAGTTGAATGACTGGTAACGAAAATGATATTGTTGCAGAACACTCTGCTTGTTTTCGGGGTTCGTCGTTCTAAAGTCCAGTTGGTGTAGGAAGTTCCAGTAAAAAGTCCACTGGTCAGGATGGAACATAACTTTATTGCTTCTAGAACTTCGTAGAGTAATCAGCTGATCAAAATCCACAAGCACAATTAAGCAGTAATGTGCTTTTAACAGTCCGCTTAGGTCAGAAGCTTGCACGTATGCTGTAATTCTCACATAAAATAAAAATAATCCACAGGTAAAACTTCAGTGGAAATATTCGAGGGATAACACTAACAGTCCCTCAAGACTCAGCAGTGAAGAATTGACACACAGAACTTAAATTCAAAGCTTCAAAAAGCAAGCCAAAACAAAGCTTCTATAGCACTATCAAGTCACAAAGCAAGCGTACTCGCTCAGAGAGCTTTCACAATACGGGCGCTCTCTCACACTGAACTTTCAACTCGCACTGAACTGGGGCTTAAGGCACTTCTATTTATAGCCGACGCAGGAGGTACAAGAAGCCTCCAGAAAAGCCTATTTCACGAAGATCCTAGATAAAGCGAGAATATTGATTACGTCATAGAGAGAAATGTTAGGTTATTAGGTGTTTTTAATGCAGCAAAAGCAGCTTTACTGGCCCCATAGGGAAAATTGCGCCAAATGACCAAACTGTCGCCAAGCTTGGCGACTTTTGGCAAAATATCGCCAAATTTGGTGCCAAAAACGAGTCCCCAAAAGTGAAGAGATCTAAGCCCTAGGACCAATATTTCTCGAGTTTTCTAGAAACCCCATATATTTGAATGGGAAACCAAAACTTCCGTATCTCCGGTTCTAATTGGCCAAATTTGATGCAACAAAAAGCAAAATTTATCTATTTGAAGCGTAGAATACGAATTTTAAACCATTTTAAGCCCCGAGCAGCGAGTTGCCCCGAAAATTCGTAACAATATAATTTACCTTTTGTTCAACAACAATGCTACTGAGTTTTCTTTCCTTATTTGTTTGAATGATTGACTTACATAAATTTGTTCATTTTTTTTTCCATTCGAGTTTAAGATGTTAAAATATGATCTCTAAAACCTCATAAAAATTATTTTAGTATGACTACACTCACATTTATAGAAAAAGGAACAAAAATATGTAATGAAATAAAGGAAACAAAGACTAAAGCGTAATAATAAACTATGCCCATGCTGAAGTTACAAATGATAGCACCATCTATTAGAAATGTCATTCTTTTATTTTTAAAATGTATCCAATGTTTTTAATCAAAAGCATCAAAAATGTTTGAAGGATCGAAGATTATGGGTTGAAATTTAATTATAAAAATATGTATTAGAAAATCAGAATATTTTAAATAGGAATTCGTATTTCTGAATTCCCAACATAAATTTTTACAAAAATAAATTTAGGTGTGGTAGTTTTGATAAAATCGAATATCATAAACACTTACACAACTACAAGCCAAAAATAAAATTTCAGCATCAGGAACTTACTTATGAGAAACATGAAACATTCAAAGCACTTACAGTATATTCTACATCCTGAATTTAGAAGTAACAAACATGTAGAACACATTGTTCTAAAGCTAATAGAAAACGTTTAAGCATCCTTAAGTACATCGCAGGTGGAAACTGTGTTACTGACTGGACTACCCTTAGGGCTTCTTATCTGGCACTTATGCAGACTTGAATTTGGTTCGACAATTTCTTGTGTTTCAGAATCCAACTTCAAAAAATTAGAAGATTTTTAATTAAATGCTGCTCGTGCCATTACTGGTTTAAAGTGCAGCTACCGTTTAGAAATTGTCCTGTTTGAAGCCGATCTGTGACCTCATCACATTAGAAGACAAGCTAGACTAGACAAATGTTACAAAAGCTTTCCAGTAATGGTCATTGCAATAAAACCTCAAAATACCTAAACGACTGGATAATTAATCAAAGTCTTAAGAAAAATAGTACTTTTAGTCAAACGTCTTAACATCTACTTACTGAAAATGTCACATGAACTGAAAATGCCACATGTACTGAAAGAGTCACATTCATTTCGCGCTGTTGTTTGAAACAGATGGATGAACCTTACAGAATTCACTTTCACAAAAGCCTTCCTACTCCTGTCAATACGAATGAATTTTCGTCAGGCCATCTCAGAAAATTAGCCTTGGAAGTCATAAATAAAATCCCTAAAAGCGACAATAAGAAGCTCACTGACGGCGTGAAATCAATTATCTATAATCCAGATTTCTGCTCCGTTTTCAGAAGTGCACTACGCAGAAGTGCACTTGCAATCGATCTGGGTCGTGAGAGTATTCTGAGCGAAAATAAGTTTAGTGACCTTTGGATACTCACTGAGTTCGATGCAAAATCTCATTAACTGGAACTGCAACTTGAAACTCATTTCCCCATAATCATGATATCCACTCAGGACCGGAGAAATTCAAAAAGTCTTTTTTTTCGGGGGGGGGGTCAGTATGTTTACATCGGTTCTAGAACTAAAAAAACACCATATTGTCCTGACTCGTAGTAATTTCCTCACTTCCTTCAAGGGTATGGGTGGGGCTTACGGGTTCCCTCACATGTTGATCTTTTCTGTAACGAAATCGCAGGCAATCTGACTAAAGATTGCTTTAGTCATCCAAACCCTCCTTCAGAGCTTACCATCTTGAAATTTCTTCTCAGAAAACATCCCGAAATAAGAAGGTATGCCCTATTCACATTTGTTACAGGGTTAGTAAACCAGATCTTTCACTAAACCTTCCATGTGACAGAAAGACCCGTACCACCATCTCGCGCCTTCCCAGTGGTCACCTGAAATGTCTTTTATTTTCTAAGGTTAACCCTTTGAGGTAACCCTTTCCCAATGCTGGAAAAAGGACAGCCGTTGCCATCGCTCGACTTAAATACCAGCAAGATGGCGGACGATCGAAACGTTCATCGCGTGACGGCTGTCCTTTTTTCAGCATTGGACAATCTATCCGGCTGTTCTCGCTTTCTTCCATTTTTCAGCAGATGTCAGTGCTGTTAAAAATAATCGTGACCATTTTTTTACAGAAAATGACGTGCTAAAAAGTAAAGGATTCCCGTGGAGCTATGTCACCCGCAACTATTTTTATGGAAATTAAATCTATTGTTCGTGACTGGCAACAGTCAAAACGTCAGAGTTTGGTGTTCCCAGAACGAGAACACTGCGCGTTAAAGGGTTCAAAAAACCTTCCCTCTCGCCCAAAATACCCCCAACACCAGGCTTCTGCTAATCGCATCTTTTGGCCTTTTTTTGGGGGGGGGGCGGACGAATTTTCTTCCCTCCTTCTCGTATTTCAATAGTGGATTCATGGAGCTATTCTAACTTCTTCAACCTTATTGGGAACAACATGTGGCATTTTATTACTGCGTGCAGGATTACGTACTATTTATCCCTTGTTAATAAAGTGTGCATGAGGAACGGACCGCGGGAAGTACTTTACGAAATTGAGTACCAACAATGTACGGAACATTTACAATTCTTTTACACAGCAAACAGAAAACTGTTATTGACTCACGCTCTAAGGGTAGTGATTTAAGTGAAGATTAACCCTGTCTCTCCCATTGTCGCAAAGTTGCGGTGGCAGTGATTCAGCTGGCACGCGAAACGCTGGGTCACAGCAGGGCATTCAAACAGCCACGCCGAGAAGCAAGCTTGGTAGCAATAGGTATCCGTTCGTCATGTAATGCTATCAATGCAAATACTACAGTTTTAAGAAATGCTTAGTAATCAATACATTCGAAGTAATTTGTGCTTCCTGTTTATTACTCTACACGTTAGTATTAATAGTTGCTTGGAAATTATAGAAACCCTACACACAATCGTTCGTTATGTTCCGTTATTACCAAACACTTACCGTGTGTGTTAAATCAGCAGAAATTGTTACTTCAAAGGTTATAGCTGAAAATGGTATTTACCATGCTAGGTAGAAGGTTTACCATGATATACCAATGACCAATATAATTTGCTGGTTGTCTCTGAGAATCAAGCAGGCCATTCGGGCTACCTGATTTGTAGAGTCACGACATTCGGTTAATATTGCTGCTATTATCTTATTGCAGTGACACTTTTTAATCAAGAGATTCTTTTGGTACTTACGTATTATCCCGGCGGGCCGCCAAGACGCGCAATTTTTTGCCACGATAAATGCCGGACGCATGAAATTATTGATGATTCGGAATACGATTGGCAACAACTTGCCAGCACATTTGACGAAAAAATGATTTGGCGAGAACTACCGCCGGAATAATACGTACGTACCATTCTTTTTCATTTTTTTTCAACGATATGTTTTTAGGT
>JAWZYV010005348.1:0-10328 GCA_038373885.1 Cheiracanthium punctorium
GTAATTTTGCCATGTCCTGCTCTAATTTTTGAATTTTTTTGTCGTTTTCTAGAGAGGTAGCCTGTAGTAGATGTTTAATTTCTTGCAAATCTCTCTCTATCGGCGTGACCTGTGAGCTCACCGCTCCAAAGTTAATAGTGGCTGAACTCTGTTCTAGACTAGCGCATTCCTCCTCCTTGAGCACTAACTGCCAAATGTCTTCAAATTTTTCGTGTTTCTGTGACATGACAAATCTCCTAACTGATGGCTGTAGCCCAGCCAAAGCCTGTGAGACAAGCATTTTCTCCCTGCTAGTCTCATCCTCAAAATATCTATGCGCCAATCCTAGTAGTCGTGATAAAAACGTTCGAGGGGCCTCCATGTTACTTTGTGTACACGTGGTAAATTGAAGGAGATAATTTGTGGAGCCCGTTTTTGTGAATCTGTCTTTTAGTGTTTTCTTGAAAGTCTCTAACTTGGCATCATTTAACTGAGGCTGGGATCTAACAAATCTAGCAGCCTCCCCTACTAATTTCGTTTTAGTTACAAATAACATGTGGTCTTCGGACCATCCCGCGAATTTTGCTACCTCCGAAATTTTATCTAAAAAGTCATTTATTTGCAGGTCTGGGTTTTCACCACTGAATGGTGGAACTAATGATAAAAATTCCCCAAAGTGTGGGATTTCTTGCCCAGGCATTGTTACAACAAATGGATATAATTTAGGTGGGCTTAAATCTAAATTCCTGTCACTACCTTGTGACATAAATACTATCACAATATAAAATGTGTATAATACTGTTAAAATCTAATTTCAAAACACTTTCACAAATACAATAAAACTTTTTTTTTTGCTATGTTGTGTTCTGCCATTTACTATTCTACCCAGAGAAATTAACAAACAACAGTATAACTACTCCCAATCAAATCATCATAACACAATATATACCTCAGAGTGCATTCTCTCTTTCACTATTTAAAAGAACGCACGGCACCATTGTTGGGATTAAAAAATATACTTGTGTTGTTGACTTATTTTAATATCTCAAAATTTGACTTCATTTTAAGTAAATTAACTTTTAAAATTCTTTCACCGTTTCAAAGAGAGGTGCCATAAAATAAACCATTTCCTTAAATTTCCAAAATACAAATAGATTCAATAAAGCAACAAAAATAACCTTAATATGACAGATCGAAACATACTTCCAACTAGAAAAGTTCTTCAAATTAAGAGTAGCTTTCAGATATGTCGATTTTTTACAGGTAGTTGTATATATATTAAAATAAGAAATTTAATTTTTATACCGTCCTTCCTTTCCTACTCTTTATATTTAGAAGAATATTCCTCTTTTCCGAAGAAAATTAATAAAAAAATCCCATGTCTCTAAGTGGAACAGTTAGCAAAAAATTTGTTTTTAAAAATGTTGACTTACACCACTTTACCTGCTGCGCTGGCGTCGACATTTTTTTTTTTAACTTTAGGGGGACCAACAATGAGTTGATGAAAGATAAATAAAGATCCCATTGTTGGGAAACGGAGTAAACGCGTTCAAATGTATGAAATTAACAGGTAGAGTTTTATCTAAATTGATCAGTACTGCTTTATGAAATTAACGATAATTTAGCCCTTTAAGGGGGGGGTCATCCACTAATTACATCACACTTCTAGAAAAGGAATTTTAATGTGTAAAAGAGGATGACAAATTATTGGTGTAGGTTACTATGGTGTGGTAACTTTCATTAGAAACTGCCAAACATGCTTTACTGGAAAATTATAGCTCAATTAGGATTTGCGGAGTCAACTGTGTCTGTCGAGTGACTATTTAGTCCAGGCAAATTAGACCAAAAAACAGCAAATGGGGGAAAAAATTATATAGTTTTGAAACTTGGGGAAAACACTAATTGTGCATATAATTGTATGAAACAGAAAAGTTCCCCCTTCTCGGGGTGCCGCGTCCCCCCCCCCTTTTAACCCCCCCCCCAAGGTCACTTTTTAGATTTTCACTTTTATCTCAAAAACCGTTTGTCTTAGCAAAAAAATGTCAATTACAAAATGAAAGATGATTAAATTTCCTACAAGATTGTAACTGGTTATTTTTTTCTATGTACAATAGCCTTCGAGATATGTTTTAGACAAAATCGCAAATTCTTGGAAAACGCTTCTTTTTATCCGATTTTTAACCAATTTTGTCTTATAGCTCTTCAACACTCAGTTTTATAGTAATTGTTTTCGATACAAAGTTGTAGAGTATTCAATTACCTTTAAAGTGAGTAAATTTATCTTTAAATGATTAAAAGGTATTGCAATTTGAAATTTTAAATAAATTTAACAAATTCGAATGAAAACTACATTGAGCGTCAAAGTACAACGTAACTAGGAAGGAAAATTATAAAGTTTTGAAACTTGAGGAAAACATTGATTGGGGATGTAGTTGTATGAAACAGAAAAGTTCCCAATTCTCGGGGTGCGGCGTCCCCCCTTTAGCTCCCCCCCCCCTCAAAATAAGGTCCTTTTTTGGATTTTCCCATTTATCTCAAAAACCGTGCGTGTTAGCAAAAAAAGTCATTTACAAAATGAAAGCTGCTAAAATTTCCTACAAGATTATTATTTGTTATTTATTCTATAAGCAAAAGCTTTAAGATATACGTCTTATAAAAAAATCACAATTTTTTGGAAAACTCCTTTTTATCACTATTTCCCACTAACTTTGCCTTATATCTATCTCTTCAACCATCAGTTTTACAGGAATGGGTTTAAAGCAAAGTTTTAAAGTATTCAATTACCTTTAAATTTAATTTCTATTTGTAATTGTGTTTTTTAATGATCAAAAGTTACAGCAATTTGAAATTTTCAATACATTTTAGGGAATTCGAATGAAAAGTGCATTGTGCGTCAGAGTGCAAGAAAAAAAGCTACGAAAAAACTTATAAAGGTTTGAAACTTGGGGAAAACACTGATTGGATAGTAGTTGTATGAAACAGAAAAGTTACGCCTCCAGGGCTGCCGTGTCCTCCCTCTTAGCCCCCTCCCTCTCAAAGTTCCCTTTTTTAGATTTTCACTTTTATCTCAAAATTGGTGCTTCTTAGCAAAAGCATGCTAATTACAAAATGAAAGCTGATAAAATTTCCTAGAAGATTATAATTTTTATTTATTTTTATGTATCGAATTATTTACTATTCGATATCTTTATTATTAGTCTTCTATTTAATGTATCGAATAATTTTTTCTACATAGAATAGCTTCAAGATATGTTTTAGAAAACCTCGAAAATTTATGGAAAACGCTTTTTTTTCATCCCATATTCCGACTAACTTTCCTTCTAGCTGCTGATTCTTAATTCATAGAATTTTGATAATTGAACCATAAAAAGTAACATATTAATTCCTATGCCATTTTATTAATGACTATGTCATTTTATCTCTCACCCCTTTATTGAAAATTGTATGAAAAATGTGTCCCAAAAATGCGACATAATTTTTAATATACTTAAATACTATTAGTTCACAACAGCTTTAATCTATTCTTACAATATTTCGTAAGCTGTAGAATATGCAACACATGTATTTTTCACATATATTTAAAAACTATAAGTTTACAATAGCTTTAATCTATTGTTATAATATTTAGTAAGCTGTAGAATATGCATCACATGTATTTTTCTATAAATAGGTTACAATAATAAAAGTTTGAACATAGGGTTACCAGGCGAAACACACGAAAGATGAGAGATATCGTTTTAATATGGCAATAATGAAACTAAAAATTAGGGGGGGTCTCCCCCTGACGAGGCTCGAATAGTCGATTTTTATTTAAATCAATATAAAAAATATCCAAGTAAAATTATTATTTATTAACCTTAAAAAAAGATGTCATAAATTGATAGTATTTCTTCACAATATTTAAGTGTTTTATAATAGAATATAAGAAACTAAATTCTCGATTTTAGTTGTAAACTATGGTATGTGACTTGCAAACAATGATACTGAACATAGTAAAGGGCTGAAGTGTTAAGGTCCAAGTTTCTGACCTGCCGCGTGTCTGTCGATTTAACGGTCTCAATTTTTTTTGCGGTTTTTTCCAGATGAAACTTCAGTACGCTTAGAATGTCTTTTAAAGTCCTTTTCCAAGACATTTCTCTTTAGGCAGATAGCCCCCGTGTAGATTTGCCTTAACACTGTCTTAATCAATCAAAGCATTTATTGACTTAATTATTACTATAATTCAAAGGGCTAAATTATATCTTATGTTGTAGGATTTACAATATTTTAAGGAAAAAGTTATAAAAGTCATTTTATTATTTCATTGAATTTGCAATTAAATATATTAGGTATATTTTAAAGTGTGAAGTTTTTATTTTACATTCATATTTCTCACAAATTTTAAAAGACCCTGCTTAACCCTTTAACGCGCAGTGTTCCCACTCTGGAAACACCCAACTCTGACGTTTTGACTGTTGCCAGTGACGAAGAATAGATTTGATTTCTATAGAAATAGTTGCGGGTGACATAGCTCCAAGAGAAGTCTTTACTTTTTAGCACGTCCTTTCCCGTAAAGAAATTGTCACGATTATTTTTAACAGCACTGACATCTTCTGAAAAATGGAAGAATGCGAGAACAGCTGGATAGATTGCCCAATGCTGAAAAAAGGGCAGCCGTTGCTATCGCTCGACTTAATTACCAGCAAGATAGCGGACGATCGAAACGTTCATCGCGTGCCACAGATCTAGAGACCCTTTTTCGACTCAGCTGGCTGTGCCGCACAGCGTAAATCTTCTTTAGAAAATAAAACGAAAGTAACTGTAATGGAATTTAAAAACAAATCTTTAAAATTCCCAGCAGGGCGTCACTCAAAATTTGATATCATTATTTTTAAGACCCATATTTAAAATTCATACAGCTATAAAGTAAAATGCGGCGTCACAAATTTTTAACCAGTTAAGGGTTTTTGTATGTGGATATCATTACTTTTTAAAGGTATGGTCAGAAGATAATAAATTAGTTTCAAGGGCGAATTTCGGAAGTTTGCTTGGCACTAAGTTATGTAAATAAATATACAAACCTGTTTTCATGCAGTATCAGAGTATTTGATTAAAAAAGTCACAGCAAGTTCTTTTATAACATGTAACAGAAAATTGACATATTTTTGTTAGAATTTTATAATAAGAGACATAATACTGATTATAATCAATAATTTTTTGAGTAATTTTCTATTTATAATTTGGGTCGAGTACAGATTAGTATCCCTGCCACCATCTTTGATTTTATTTCATAAATTTGCATTCAGTTTAATGCTAAACGTAAGTTAACTTTTTTACTATAATTATATAACTATTGGGCCCCATCAGTGGCCGAGCGCATAGCGCTCTGAACTGGGAGACGGAAGGTGCCTGGTTCGAAACCAGGTGGCGTCCGCCGACCTAATCGTTCGGAGTTTTCCGTGGTTTCCTCCAAAACAGCATAAATACGGGTTAGGACCCCTTAGAAAGACCCCCACGGAGGGCACCCCACGTCTCGGCTTAGAGCCTACGTGTAGCTATAATCGGCCGTAATTCTAGAATAACAACAACAATATATGACTATTGGTTCTATTGTTTTAATGCATTGTGATTCATTAATTTGCATTCAGTTTAACGATAAACGTAAGTTAAGTTTCGTTAAAATTATTAATTTAATAATATCGTTCTTAATTAATGATAATCTAGTTACTCATTCTATTATTTTAATGCAATGTAATCTATTAATCCAATGTTTGCTTTCAGTTTAAAGCTATCTCTAAGTTAAATTTTTAACTATATTATGATACACTAAGTTTTTAACTAAGTTAATGATACATCTCAAAATTGTTGATTAAATTAATTAATGGCTATAATCATTAATAAAATAGAAAATTACTCAAAAAAATATTGTTTATAATTGGTTTTATGTCGCTTTTTAGAAAACTAACTTCATACTATGTTTGTTTTTATATCAGTTGATAATTTCATTTTTTTAGAGAACGTTTAGATGAACTACCAGTTTAAGAATAAGGGTCTTACGCGGTTGACTTTCTTAGTGCTTCTGAAGTGTAATTAGGTTACATCGTGAGAAAAACCGTCCAAAACTCCGAATTTTTAGATTATCAGCCATCCGGTAGACCAGAACCCTGGATATTTATACTTCAGTTATCTACCATCTTCAGTATCTTATCAACTCGGCTCGGGTGGACACAACATCTTATTTTAGATGCCATCTCCGGCCTTCAAATGTCTAATACAAAATATAGTGCATGTATAAATTTAGATTAATTAATCAAATTTCTATCTGAAAAGTATTGAACAAAATTTTAAATCTGGTATTTAAAAGAATACAAAATAAAAGTGAGAAAAACCTAAGATTTGGAAAAAATATTGGTTTTAAAATTACAATTCAATAGTTTCAATAAATTTTATATATACATGAAGAGTAAAAGAATTATTATTAAAACTAGTTAGTATGTAAAACTACTATTTATTTTCCTTTGAATACTAAATAATTTTTATTAATTAATTATGTGAGCTTTCTGAAGAGAAAAAAAAATCATTGAAATATTAATTGCATATTGAATTTTCCAAATAGAATTAATAATATTAGAAAAATAAAGACTTAATTTAATTAGAAATAGCTATCAAAATACTAGAGAAACGAAATACTTAAAGAAAAAGTTCGGAAGGAGTTTTACCAAAAAATAACTTAAATTAATTATTTTTTTAATTAAAGGTCTCAACTATTTTTAATTATTAATTATGGCAAAATAAATTACAGAAAAAATAAGTAAAGTATATAATAATCTGTTATTATTTTTTAAAATGAAATAAAACAAAAACGACAGTAACACAAAGCTCATCTCGCAAATGTGCTACATCGGGTACAGAACCTAAGTTTCCTGATCAGAACGCGGAAGCTCATCGCACCAGCTGTCTACGACCAAACTGGTTTAGGATATAAAGTAACTTGTACAAATCTTGTCACGGATTTACAGCACTGTATTCCTACTCTCTGCCTTGTTTACCGCCGTTGAAACAAGATCATTTTCCGTATTTCCTTACGCGGGTTAAATAGTTCCCTCTTTGAACTGGATTAAATAAAAAAAAAACGAGTTTTCCTAGCTTAACCGGTGACGTCACTCATCGAATTTGGCACCGATTAAAATCATATATTAATTGTAAAAAATTCGTTAGAGCGGATTCCGAGATCCAGAAGAGAACTTTTGAAAATAGAAAAGTTAGCTGTAATATATAAGTGCCACGAAGTTTTACGGTTGGTTGATTGGGCTGGCTGCGTCACTCGTAGAAACTGCCGTTCTACATGATTTTCCCTTAAGTATTTCTTTATTCACATCACTAGTGCAATTACAAACTGAACAAATGCTTATTTTGATTTATATATATATTTTTTAATGCATTGAAAGTTTGTATGAAAACCTAAGAAATCACATCACTAATTTTGGGATTTAAAAAAGGATATTGATTTGCATTAGATTGAGTTTACATGGCTGAATGAGAGAAAAATTATATATATATATATAAAAAAAAAAAGACTGCTTTTATTATATATATATATATATATATATACTGGGCGAATCTAAACTCTTGGGCAAAACTTTAAGGGGTGATAGGGCACATAGTAAAGAATCAGAATCACATAGCAATGTGGGGTCAAAAACGCTGTTTTCACTTACCTCGTAATAATCACTTTGTGAAAAGTATTGAAGTGTTCGTCTAATTTCTTAACCAAGTTTCATAAACAATAGGCTCGTCTCCAAAAATTTCATCCGTGAAATAAAATAGAATTTTTAAACTATGAAATTTAGTCTTCTGTTTTCGGAGAAAAATATATTCGTTTCTGACGAACAATGGGCGGAAAGTGCACTGTTGTTTCAGCACTTTTTCCAAAGTGATTATCAACAGCTACATGAAGACGATGTTGCCGACCCCACATTGCTATGTGATTCTGATTTCTTATTATGAGCCCTATCACCTCTTAAAGTTTTGTCCAAGAGTTTAGATTCACCCTGTATATATATATATATATATATATTTATATATATATTAACCCTTTAACGCGCGGTGTCCTCGCCGTGAGTACACCAAGCTCTTGACGTTTTGACTGTTGTCAGTCACAAAGAATAGATTTGATTTCTATAAAAATAGTTGCGGGTGACATAGCTGTACGATAATCCTTTAATTTTTAGCACGTCATTTCCCGTAAAAAAATTGTCACGGTTATTTTTAACAGCACTGACCTCTGCTGAAAAGTAGAAGAATGCAAGAACGGCTCGATAGATTGCCCAATGTTGGAAAAAGGGCAGCCGTTGCCATCGCTCGACTTAACTACCAGCAAGATGGCAGATGATTTAAACGTTCATCGCGTGCCACAGATCTAGAGACCCTTTTTTGACGCAGCTGGCTGTGCCACACAGCCAGCTGTCGACAAAAAAGGGTCTCTAGATCTGTGGCACGCGATGAACGTTTCGATCATCTGCCATCTTGCTGGTAGTTAAGTCGAGCGATGGCAACGGCTGCCCTTTTTTCAGCATTGGGAAAGGGTTGCGCCTCAAAGGGTTAATGCAGTGTTTAATATTCTATTGTTAATGCTAATCGTTAAAGACATTTTTGGAAATTCAAGTCATCAGAAAAGTATTTTTTAACCATAATATGTTTATTGATTCATGTACCTTTTTCCCCTGAAATTTTAAAATCAGGAAAATCGATAATTTCATTTTATTCTCATGAACAGGTTTCTTTTAAAAAATAAATAATTAATTAACTAAAAAAACCAAAAAAATTACATTTAATTTTAAAAACTTGATTTGTGAATTTTTAGTTTACTATCTTAAAAAGTAGTGTTTTATAATAGAATATAAGAAACTAAACTCTTGATTTTAGTTGTAAACTATCGTATGTGACTTGTATACAATGATACTGAACATGGTAGGTGGCTGAAGTGTTATGGTCCGGGGTTCTGGCCTATCGCGCGTCTTTCGATTTAACAGTATCAATTTTTTGCGATTTTCTCCAGATGTAACTTGAATGCACTTAGAAGCTCTTAAAAAGGTCCTTTGCTCCAGACATTTCTCCTTATGCAGATAGACCTCGTGTTGCTTTGCCTTAACACAACACATTTCTTAATCAATCAAAGCATTTACTAACTTCATTATTACTATAACTCAAAGGGTTAACTTATACCTTATGGTGTAAGACTTGCAGTTTTTTTTAAACGGAAAAGTAATAAAAAGCCATTTTTTAAAATTGAAAGTACAATTAAATATATTATGTGTATTTTATAGTACCAAGTTCATTTTATATACAATATTTTTCACAACTTTTAAAAGGACATGCTAAATACAAATACTGTACAAATGTTTTTGAGAAATATAGTATAGGTATAAATAATCACAAGTATTATTTAAACTATATATAGCTCTGATAAAGTTAAATAGGTTCCTAAAATCTAAACCGTGATATTTTTAACAAAAAGATTTTTGAAAATTCGTCATTCTTAAATATTTTCAACAAATGCACACATATATGAATAACAATATACAGGTATATTGTAAAATTGTAAATATCATGAAATAAATATTTCATCCATATATATATATATATATATATTTAAATTTCAAATTTACACTTAATATTAATCTTTTGATGAGTGTATACGACACTGAACATTGGTAGATGGCTGAGGTGTGAAGGTCCAGGGTTCTGGCTTTTCCTGCAGCTGTCAAAATTTTGGGTGATTTTCTCCAGGTGTAATGTGAATTCGCTTTAGAACCCCTTAAAATGTTATCTGTGCAAGGCACACCCCTAAGACAGATATCCCCCCGTGTAGCTTTGCCTTCATCAAAAACTCAAACCTATTCAAATGGAAAGTCATCAAAAGTTAACTAATAGCATTTTTTAATGATATTTTTGATAACCACCTTTATATCTTTTGCAAATACATATATTCTCCCCGATCTTCGTATGGGGCACTCAGTTAGTCAATTAATAAATAAATGATAATGATGCAATTAACTTAAATTATTGTTTTTAGGAGTACATAGTTACATTACACTAATACCGCATTTAGTTTAAACGTCTTCAAAAGTGTGTGTCTCCCCACTCTTAAGGTAACAGCTGTCATAAATAATAATTAAAAAGAAAAAATGTCGAAACGCAGTAAAACTAACTATTCCAAAAATAAATGAAGTATAATACCTAATGTCACCGCATTTTCACTAGTTTTTAAACAATATAAGAATTAAAATCCGGGAAATTCCACTATCCTAGAAAAAATGCCTAGAAAAACGCTCTTGCTCTCCCAAATGCAATGCAAACGATACATCAAT
>JAWZYV010005349.1:0-10633 GCA_038373885.1 Cheiracanthium punctorium
CTTTCTGCCTGTAACTTCTCACATGCAATTACAAAGTACAGACATGCCTTAGGTTTGATTTATTTTTATAAATGACTCAGATCGTGCATCTAAAAAGTTCGTTATTGCAAGCTAAGAGAAATTCTATTACATTAAGGTCTCTGGGTTTAAAAAAGAATGTAGATTTCCCGTATACAGGGGTTATGCATGGCTGAGGTGAAAAGAGAATCTGCTCATTTTCCCTTTTAAAGGGAAATATAGAAGTTTTTTCATTTTTTAAAAATAAGACATTTTCTACTGACAATATAATACAAAAATTTTTACCCCTGTCCATAGGTATATTTGACTGACACTGGGTGCCTTTTTTCTCCTAAAATTTTACAGAATTTGAGAAACTGGTATTTATGTTTCACTAGCTGCACCGCGACTTCGTCCGCGTCGGCTTTAGAGTGAGGTCCCAAAAGAAATGAAGCATGTGTGAATAACACATATGTTTGCGACAAAAGAAACTGCATTTAAATATTATTTGCTTTTTACTTATTTTATATGAAGTATAATGCATGGTAGTATACTTCATTTAAAATAGCAGAGTATGCAGAGTTACTAAATTTAGATTTTTTTTCAGGCATTTGGCGAATACAGTTGCGACAGTATTTGCTAACTGTTTTTGTTGTTCTTGTGAAAGAAATATTTATGCTATAGCATGAATTTTAGCCTACGTTAATCAGGAATAGTGCAGCTTTCTAATAGCGAAAAAGTTTTAGAATCGGTTCTGTAGTTACAGAGATACCCAGAGAGCGTAATGTATTAGAATTATTTTGAGTGTTCCTGTAAAGGAACTATTTGCACTACATGCATGAATTTTAGCCTATAATACTCAAGAATAGTGTAGCTTACTAACAGTGAAAAAAGTTTTGGAATCGGTTCAGTACTTACAGAGATACACATAGAGTGTAATGTAATTCTTATGAGTATCCCTGTAAAAGAACTATTTGTGATATATGCATAAAAGGTAGCCTATAACACTCAGGGTCCCACCAGTGTCTAAGAAGTTCTACTCTCAAAACTGGAAGGCTGGAGGTGCCAGGTTCAACCCCTGGTCGAGCCTGTCGACCTAGCCGCTCGCAGTTTTTCGCGGTTTTCTCCAAAACCTCGCGTAAATACGGGCTAGGATCCCTTAGAAAGTTCCCCACAGAGGAATTCCCCATATAGGCCTAGGACCCTAGTGCAGTCAATCGGTCTTAATCCACAAACAAACAAACAATAATACTCAGGAATAGTGTAACTAAGTTTTAGAATCGGTTTAGTAGCTATAAAATTTCCATAGAGCGCAATACATTAGAATTATTTTGAATGTTTTTGTAAAAGAATTATTTATGCTATATGCTTGAAAGGTTGCCTGTATGTTAATCCAGGGCATAAGCTATCTTCATTACGAATTTTTCCAAATCCGTTCAGCAATTTGTGTGTGATTCAGTCAAAAACATCTAAACACACAAACGTACACATTTTTTAATGACTGTCATTTTATCTCTCAATACCCTTATTGAAAAATGTGTCCCAAAAATGCGAATAATAAAGCTGACATAAAAAAGCGACATAATTTTACATGTATTTAAATACTATTAGTTCACAACAGCTTTATATCGAGATTAAAGCAATCTTTAGTCTCGATATTGTTACACCATTTCGTAAGCTTTTTCAATATGCTCCACATGTATTTTTTACATATATTCAAATATTATTAGTTCACAACAGCTTTAATCTATTGTTACAATATTTCGTAAGCTGTAGAATATGCACCACATGTATTTTTCTATAAATAGGTTACACTCATAAAAATTTCAACATAGGGTTACCAGGCGAAATACGCGAAAGATGAGCGATAAAATGACAAGTCAATTAATATACTTTTAATATGGCAATAATAAAACTAAAAAATTAGGGGGGTTCATGGGGATCTCCCCCTGACGAGGCTCGAACAGCCGAGTTTTTATATTATTTGTAGGATTTGGAAATTTATGAAGTTTAAGAAACACATTTGGACTTTTCTTTCTAATGCTTTTTAATTTGGCGTAAAATCAACATAATTTCCATACCATTTCATGTTTTTCAAATGCATGTTTATCTGAAAATAGAATTTCAGCTTTATTTCAAAAGCTAAATCATTTTGTGCGGGCGAGAAAACGGTTTTTAATTAATAATTAGAAAAGTATTTAAAATTTCAACATTCTCAGCCTCATGTGCACAGTCATGGGCTTCTATGCTCAAATTTTCAAAGCTCTGCTTTCTGTAGATTTGTCTGGAGAACATTCATTTTTATTATTATTGATAGATAGATTTGGCATAAAACTGGCATAATTTCCGTGGAATTTAATGTTTTTCAGATGCACGCACGTGCTTCTTTATTGAAGCAATAGCATTCTTGTTAGCTCAAAACATGAATCATTTGATTGATACGGGCGAAACTCGCCAAGCATGGCAACGTAAAAACGGTTTTTAATTAATAATTAAAAAAGTAATTAAAAATCTAAAATTCTAAGTAGCCTATATCCATCTCCAGGGTCCCATCTATATCTAAACCAAAATGCATCCTAATCGATTCAGCGGTTTAGGCGTTTTAGCGTCATAAACAAACAAACAAACAAGCTCACTTTCGCATTTATAATATTAGTTAGGATTTTATTCTCATGTGCTTTTTTGCTGCAGAAAGTGAATAATATACTTTTTTTAATTAAAAATTATTCGTAAAAGTTGTGTTTCTATTTTATTTCCTGCCAGTATGCAGCTAATTATTCTAGAGCATTTGTACATTTAGTTTCCATCTCTATCTATCAAGGTTCTGTAAATCCAGGAAAATTCTAAAATTTTACCTGGAAAAAAATATTTCGAAATTTATAAAATAATTATTAAGGAGACATTTTCCTTCTTTTATTCTAACCATTTGAATGCTTATTTTGATACCAAGTTTGAGATAAAGAAACCCCTGATGCATATTATATAATTTTTATTGTATTTCTGATAAAAGTTTCTCAAATAAGATTCGACCCCAAAATCAGTCTTTTTATGTTACTTTATTATAACATCAACATAATAGACTGAAATTTAGATACGACATTTGATTTGCCTTGACCTTGGATTTTTGTAAATTGCTTGAATTGTCTTCTTCCTCTTTTTATTTAAAAATAAGAACCTACTTTTCTTCACTGAATGTCCTCGATCTAAATATTTATTCATACATGAGTGCGTAGGTATTATTGTTTTTTTTTTGTGGGGGGGTGAAAGTCATGTTCTTTTGTGGTTAAAAAATAATAGTAAAAATTTTGTAGCACGCTATGAAATTTTTTAATTGTTCAATTCAAACTCACATCCTTATTGCATTCTCCTCCCTGCGATTTGATTTTTTCTGGGATTTAAAGTGCAAGAGATGAAAAGAAAACATTTAAAGAATTTATATAAATAAAATTATACTTATGTCTGTGCATTTCTTGGAAGTCAAAAATTTTGCGATTTCTATCTGTTTCAAGCACCTGAGAATCCGGTACTACCATAAAAAAAAAGTTTGTCTGTCTGTCATTCTGTCCGTGACGCTTTTTTTGTTTAAGTATCACATAAAAACGACTGAAACGAATGGTATAAAATTGGGTGTCATGATAGGTGGTCACTCAACTTAAAACATAGGCGTCGAAAGCATCTTAAAAAAAAAAAATCATCGGATTTTGGGATTTTGCGAAAATCGTTTCAAACTGAGTGAATTTTTGTTCACGCATTACGTAATCACGACTAAAGCAAATGATATGAAATTTGGTCCCATAATAGGTTGTTTCTCAACATAAAGTATAGGTGTCCAATTTTTTAAACGTTTTTATTAGATTTTAGATTCCGCGAAAATTCTCTCAAAATGCGGTTTTATTTTTCCAAGCAACGCGTAATAACGACTCATACGAAATTTGGCGATATGATGTGAAGTTGCTAATCTTAATTTATAGGTGTTGAATTTTAAAAGTACTTTGATTATATTTCGAGATTTTGTGAAAATCGTTTTAAAATGCTGAAATTTTTGTTACAGCGTCACGAAATAAAGACTGCAGGGAAAGAAACGAAATTTGGTCACATGTGATAGGTTGTCACTCAACTTAAAATCTAGGCTTCCAATTTTTCAAAGATGTTGATTAGATTTTGAGATTTTGCGAAAATTATTTCTATATTCGTAAATATTCGTTTGCGGCATCACATAATTATCGACTAAAGCGAATGAAATGATATTACTTAGTTTACCTTCGTCTAACCTGTAATACGTTTTAAACAATACATAAAAATTAAAACTTCGCTTTCTTTACTTTGGTAACATACTACATCCATTCTGTGTACTCCTACAATGATGACGAAAGTTCTTGCTTTTAGGAAATTTGCATTCAGTACTAATCCGTCAACAGCGGGTACTTCAGCTAGTAGTGAATAAAGGTGGGAGATAAATGCCCCCACCCTCCTTTGCAGTATCACTTTTGTATGACAAAAAAAAAAGTAAAGCACCTTTTTGCCCTTTAAAAAATTACCTAGACTCTTGTGCACCTACGAAAATTTCGCGAAGTCAGTGTCTCTAAAATCAGCACGTGGTCCTCAACCAATCAACTGTAAAAGTAGTGTGTATTCATCCTGAGTTTTCTAATTGGTTCAAGGAAGGTTTCTCTCTCTCTCTTTTTTTAGCACTACGGCGCTATTTCGCAGAATACCAGAATTTTGTCTATGCGATTTTGTCGACAAGTTTTGTAGATATGAATTGTCAGGGTGAAGATCGATTCAAATGTGTTTGCCATATAACGTGGAGGCACAGGGGGGGGCGTTATTAAAATGTTGATAGTCACACAAGGTTTGCAATTTTCAGTAATTCATCGCTAAATTGGGTGCCAAAAGACCACAATCTCTATATATAAAGGAAGATGTCCTGACTGACATACGATCATCGCCCAGCCAAATCTACTGGAGATATTGGCATGAAATTTTAGGAGCTTATAGCTTTTGTGCCCAAGGCGTCATTTAAGAAGCGATTTTTAAAAATTCGAACCCAGACGGGGGTGGCAACGCTCCCAGAAGAACTAGATGAAAACTAAAGTGAGCAAATTAGCGATAAACGCACCAGTTAAGGAATTTGCAGACACTTAATTATTTAAACTACATTAATTGGTAACCCAAAATAAATAAAAATGCAACGGAATGCTGTACTTACATATTGTTCCAAATCGCCATTTTAATTCTAAATCACGGTTGACAGATAAATACAAAAAATCGTCATGTTAACTGTATACGTTTAATTATCGCTACCTTGGGGAGAGTCGCTCTTTAAACTAGGAATATACCCAAGAAAGACAAACACAGCACACTTATGGATTACGATGCACATTCGAAACAGTATTTAAAACGGCGAAGTATGCTTGGAATATACTTGACAAAGATTCTAAAATATAGTTTTAGAAAGCGATTATATGATTGATTCCAAAAATGAGTTTTATGAAACAAGGAAGAAAAATACGGCATACTCATGAATAATGATACACTTATCAGCTTAATGCAAGAAAAGAAGGTAGAAAAATAGGGACGAGGCATAAATTATGATACACTTTTAATATATAGCACTTTAGTGAATATTAAAAATCTGAAAGTGATTCAGATTTTCTTCCTTTTTTTTTGCACTAGATTTCTACTTCTTCCACGACTTTATTTTCGGTCTACACAGGGGCGTAGCCAAGGGGGGGTTAGGGGGGTCATAACCCCCCCATGAGAAATTTTCGCCATACAAAATGTATATTCTTCACTACATTATCACACACACGTATACATATATATGAGTTGTAGTAGTCGTAACCCCCCCCATGAAAAATTTCTGGCTACGGCCCTGGGTCTACATAATTTGGGACAGATTGCTGTGGACTTATTTTTTGTGGATATGATTTGCGGCGACACGTTTCCGTTGAATTTTTCAATAGCAATGCCAGTTATATTTATTATTGAACGTATAACTTCATTACACGCTTTTCATTGAAAATGGTAAACCCAGTTTAATATACAGAGACTCACAAAATATTTCCGATCTTTTCAGTACTACTGGCAATATTAGTACTACGGTATTATAATCTGTTGCCATCATGAATTCAACAAACAAATTCAAGCTGTACATAAAATGTCTAAGAATTTACAACTTTTTTCAACCCTTGGTAGTCAATGCCATCTAATCATCGAGCAGATTGCATATTAGTAACATTTGAAAAATATTGTTTGAAAAAATTTGAAAGGATATATAAAAACTGCAATTAGAAAAAATTCAATTAAGAAAATTGAACTGAGATTTTGCTTTTAGGGCCCAAAAATCAGGGTGTGTTTTTACATGTCTTTTTTTTTTAAATTTATTTATTTTTATTGCTGTTCTTCTAGTGCTCATTTATACAATTTATACAAGACTTCAAATATACTGCCATTTCCTAATTTTTCACAACTCGACACGTTCTACGAGACTCTTAGCCAGAACGACGGTCGTATGAGCAGCCAAAACCAGAGGGGCCTCGTCCGCATACGCCACATCCTGTTGTCCTTATATGCGGTGGGTCAGTCGGCCGAGAGGAAGAGGGAGGGACTCGTCCGGTTTCTGGAGGCGTACTGGAATACGTTTCCTGACCCCTTGGTGTCGGAGGAAGAAGTACGAGAGTTTTTGCTCCTGTGGATAGACGACGACAGAAGGACGGACGCGGTCGACCAGATAGTCGATACATTTGTCCGCCTATTCGGCCGCCGTGCGTACGAGCCGAGGCGCCTTTCGCACCTGTGCCGTTGCACGGTGAGGCGCACCATCGTGCTGAATGCTGCCGTCACCTTGCCTGCAGCAGTCGAGCTCCTGCACCTTCCCAGAGTCATCAAAAGTTTCATCTTGTGCAATCCGGAGAGGTTGTCTCAGCAAGAGTGAGTGTAGCTGAAAAAATCAATAAATGTTTATTTTCTCTTACAGCATTTGGTTTCCTTTTGTTTTAACTGATGTATTGCTTGCGCTTTGGTTTCAGTGGCGCGTACCTAGGTAAAACAGCTCCCATGTCAGACAATAGAACCGCGCTCTTTCTCTTAGCGAGATCGATGCATACCACTTCGTTGGTATGGTCGTTCTTGGGCATTTCTTTAGATCGAGTCTTTGTACTGGTTTCTGCGTTGAGGATGCATTATGCAAATTACAAAACTCATTGATGTAAGTTCTCAAGACAGTGATTAAAGATAAACAGTTTAGTGTTTCATTGGCTCTTAACCTGTTCGTACACATCGTTGCAGGCTCACGAAAACAGCGGTAGTCCATTTCGTGCTTGTCGTTGTTTCCCGGCTGGAGCCCCTGTTGCAACCCATGGCAGACAACAAGACTGCACTCTTTCTCTGAGTGAGAACGACGCATACCACTTCGTTGGTACGATCACTCTGTGAAATTTCCATTGAGTTAACATACAGGTTTGTGCCTTCGGGATTCATTCAAGTCACGAAAATTATAAATATAGTCAAAGCCAGTGGCGTAGCCAGAAATTTTTCAGGGGGGGGGGTTACCACTAATGCAACTCACATATATGCATACATATGTGTGATAAAGGAGTGAAGAATATACATTTTTTATGCAAAAAATTCCTCATGGGAAGGGGTTATGACCCCCCCCCCCTAACCCTCTTTGCCTACGCCTCTGGTCAAAGCTTATTAGTACATCACTCTCCGGGACACTTAAAAATCACCTACTAAACGGTGTGACTTCTTATGCTAAGTTTATATTAAATGCAAAACGAAATTGTAAATGTTTTTATAAAAAATGTGACTATAAGTTACTTGCATGATGATTTATATAAATCAGTAGAATAAGAATTTAAATTAATAAAAGAGACGACAACTCAAGGAATTTGGAGTAAAGTGTATTCGTAGTACTTATAATTTAACTGTACAATCTGTCATGTTTAATTTGCCATCGAATGCAGGTCCTGATTACGACAGCATGAGGCCCTGGTACTTCACACACATTTCGTGCTAAGGGGGGGAGGAGCTCTTCCGAAAATACAGCGATACTTTAACAATTTTTTAAAAAAATAACACTCAGTCGGTTCCACTTAGAAAAACGAAGCTAGTTAGAAGAACACAGTCCTGTAAAAAAAAAAAAAAAAAAAAAAAAGAGGTTTGTATCAACCTTTACAATGGATCATATGCCTTTTACACACGAATGAATTGCCTTTATAACACCTTTTTTCATATTTAGATGGGTCAACTACTGGGCCCAGTTCCTGTTCTGGTACCACTTGGCGATTACTAGAAAAATGTCAAGAAAATGCTATTGTACGCTATGAAAAGACAGACAGTGTTTTGCAGGATTTTAAGCCCGATATCATTAAAGACCCATGTTCTGACTAACGTTACTCGTACAATATTGTATCATTTGTAAATTGTGGCGAGTGTACTCCCGAACTAGCGCACAGAGCTCCAGGAGAACTGTCGCACGCTCGACGGTTAACGAAAGCCAACGGGATATTAAGGCTGTATATTTGCACAGGCAAACCATCTGAAAACCTAAATCATCTTCCAACGTTTGCTGTCAGAGTTTTTGTGCCTGTGTTTGGTTCCATATTAAAACTCACCCGTCATGCAAAGATGTGTCTAGAAATTTTTGGAAATTGGTTTCCAATTCTGGATACTTTACAATTCAACTGAAAAAAAGTAGTTGACCCTGTCACTGTCTGGAACGGTTTCTTTGCGCATCCTGAGAATCTTCTATTGTCGATGCTCTGAGATTCTGAAGAACACTTTCGTGAACTTGCTTGCAGAAAGATTTTCTAAAGCAAGAGAAGCGATTAGTTCTGAAAAGCTCCCTCGTATTTATGAAGTCTCTAAAATTAATCTTAATGCCAAATCATACACAGACATTATAGATTGGCAACAAAAATATTTTCAACCTCTTTACTAGACTGAGGAGTTTTTGAAGTCCGGAATAGCAATTCTGCTGACTGAATATTTTAAGTATATAGAAGTAATACACGGTGTGATATATTTATGATTTTAAGTGGGGGGAGATCCCCCCACACACACTCCGCCGTGCGATCGACCCTGCCTGCTGTTCGAAGAATGCCATCCAAACCCAAGCACGGATTAAGTTTTGCCCTCTCCCACAAGAATTTTCTTTAGCTCTGCCTAACTGGTTCTTATAAAGGCCTTATTACACGATGAAAATTTCTTGCGATTTCTTTGCTGCAACCAATGTCCGAAAGTCCTTCCGGCAAGTCGATGAATAGCAGTTTTGCCATAATAAACAAACTCAGCTGTAATGACACTTGAGATTAGCCGAATTGGTGATTGCTAGAGCATGTAATTATAGGTAGCAATAATTTTAAGTATTTATGATCTCGACGGATCCATAAATGTGGAATTTGACATTTGCTTTCAATCAGATCTATTTCCATATCGCTATTCCATTTGAGACACATTTTTCCTTCGCTCATCACTGCGATCGGTACTGCTGAGTTGTCTGCCATCTTTGTGGCGTAGAATTAGGAAGCACTGGAAGGTCTTCTGAATTCATTTATGCTATTTGTACGAGATGTGTGTGTGTGTGAACGATAGCTCCTGATCGGGGCATTCGATTGAGCTCAAATTGGGTATATATGTTATAAACCACAGTCGCAAGACCGGTATTTATTTTGGTGTGTATATGACTTATAGTTTTTCTACAGGGCTACGACAAATATTTCTTTCTAATTATGGACTATGGGGACAAATTCTTGAAAGTGCGCTAGCGTTTAAACGGTACATTCGATTGAACTTTAATTTGGTATATATGTTTGAATAATTCATCGATTAAAATTTATTTAAATGCTTGGTAATGATCTTAATCGTAAGTGTTCGGAAAGTTGAGTGGAGTCACTCCATATTTTTTTCCTAAGAGCCACCGTTTTTGAGATATAACGATTCAAAAAGTTGGAAGAGTTGTAATCGTCATAATATGCGCACGTTTCCAAGCCACATTTAGGTAGTGTACTTAGCGCGTATTTTTTTTTATGTGGTTTCCCCGGTATGCCTATTACCCATATCTGTTGTGATTCTGTTTAATTTGAAACTATTGAATAGTAAAAGATAGATCCTGTAAATAAATTACCTAGTCGATTGCAATCAAAAAAGAGATGCACAGTTAGATGTTACAATATTTCTAAATACAAAATTATAACATTCTATAATTAAAAGTCGATGACAAATGGCGAGAATTTGGGCATGGACCAATAGTAACCGTCTACAGATGTAATATATTGAAGATGTCCGTAGACATTTTTTTTTTCAAATTGCAGGCCTCTGCTTTGGAAGCAGTGGCCACTACTAAGGCTGGAGTTGTTGGCCACTTTATTATGGGGGCACCTAGTAGGTGGAACAACGTTGCTCCCTATGAAGGGACGGACACAATGATATCCACGCCCACAGTCGGGGATCGAACCCCGACCGAAGGGAGTGGAACCCGAAACCGTAGTACGGTGCCACCATACAATCCACCATACAATCCACCATACAATCTGATCGGCATGTCCGTAGACATTAATGTATTGAAATTCTTTTGAATGGTCCAGTAAATAAACTCTACGATAGATTGGAACCAAAAATTGAGATGCAG
>JAWZYV010005350.1:0-16704 GCA_038373885.1 Cheiracanthium punctorium
GAAAATAATGAATGACCGGAAAAGCAATATTTCTTTTTTTCCGTTATAACTCTATATTTTTGTAATAGAAATTTCAGGAGCTGGAGACAGAGTGCTGCAGCAGTGTCAAATTGCCTCTCATTTTCCCAAAGGCCCCGAGTCGAAATCTTGTTTCGAAACTGGATATTTCGGGAGGCTAAAAATAAGTGCTTTATACAGTGTGGCAGAGATGCAATTTGGGCTTAGTCTCTCCCTTTCCTAATGCTGCCCTGTGATTTCTGGAACAATCCGACCTGCAAATATTTCGTTTCAAGTGATGCTATTGGTATATCGGGAGGAATGGATTAAGAATTGAGAAACCTGAAACACTTTGTGAAATTTTAAATTAAAAACGTCCAGATTGTTTCATCTGTTGAAACTTCGGAGGGATTAATGTATGATTATTTATCGTTGCAATGATGAATGTAATAAACACTTTTAATTTAATGCACACATAATATTTATTATTTATATCAGATTATCGTAAAAAAAAAGTCTTCTGTTTCCAAAATTCATAATTTAATGTGCCTATTACATAGCAAGAAAATTAAAATATCATGCTGGAGTCTAAAAATAAACTTAAGTTTTGTTAACAGTTTATCAATTTCATGCATTTTTTTAATTTATGATATCCCATTTTTGCTTGCTGTGACAGAAATACCACTTAGTTTTCTTTGGTATTTAGCGTCACTTAGAGAATTACGACGACGTTAAAAGAATATTGTTTTATGTACAGAGAATCGAAGGTGGAGGAATATAATCCCTCTTTATAAGAGAAGTTGGGTCAATATATGGTCAGGCGCATTGGGCAAATACTAACCCAATGCACTTGACCATACTTCAATTGCTTTTTTTTTTTTTTTTTTTGTTAAATTTAGTGTAAAACTCTTTATTAAATTTGGAATATTCGTTACAAATCAGGCGCGGAATATTACCCATTAAAATATCTCCAAATATTTTTGTAAAATGCTGCCCAAATATGTAACTATTCACTAAAAACGTAATGGCTGAATAAAATAAGTACCTTTTTAGCTGATTATTATAACATTATCTTTCTTATTTTTTTTTTTCTCACATAGAGGGGAAGCAAACAACGTATTTGGTTTACCCTTTGTTTTTGAACTTACCAAGTACACATTTATTTAAGACTTTCAAGATTCTTTGCATGTATATAGTAAATGATAACGGTAATCGTTACAAAAATTAAACTGCCATAGTTTGATTGTCTTGCTGAAACTTCTTAAGTGTACATAAAAGAACAGCCCTGTTTTTAAAAGAAAATTATTCTTGTTATTATTATTATTATTTTTTCGATGCTTAGTAATTAAGGTTTTAAGAAATTATACATATGTGGAGGAGATTTTATATTCTGAGTATTAAAAAAAATCCATAACTGTAACTTTAATGTCATTCAGCTGCAAAATTGTAGTGTTAACTACAGTAGCAAAAGATAGGTACGAGAGATGAGTAATGAAGGACTACTAAGTCTTTTCATAAACAGGATGACGTAATTCATCCCTTCGACGACGAGGGAAAATTAATAATGTAGTTTAAAACTCTTTACATAGAGATTTAGAATTAATTGATGCGTTATGATAAAGTAATTAAAAAACTTTGTAAAAAACACACATAAGAAGTAATAGGTAAGAGGATACGCACGTTTCGTTCAAAAATTGTTTTGAACCTTTGAGCACAAAGAGTACGGAACAAGGTCGTGGCGAACAGCTTAATTCACTTAATTTTGTCTCGTTGATCGTTTCGGGATAAATCGCAACATCTACCAAGCTCCGTCTAATGTGATGGCAAAAAAATGGGCCAAGTCTTTAAGCGCAGGGCCTTAAGCGATCGCCTGCATTCGCACCCACGTTGGGCCGGGCGTGGGAGTACAAAATATTTTGTAGCATTTTTTTAATTTCTCTATTTCTTTGTAAATACATATCGAGAAATAAACATATATATACATAGAAAACTGATCCCCCCCCCATCTAGTTATGGTATTATGGGAATTTCCCTTAAATCACAAACAAGTTTTGACTGCTAATATTTAAATGTTTTTTTTTTTTTTTCGACATGTACAAAAGAAATAGGAGAAAAAAAAGGAAGGGTAAGAGGGACTTTCAAAATATAAGCATACTCATAAGAACTATGCAAGCGTAAGAATTATTATATTCTAAAATAACAAACTCGAAAATTTTTTTGTTTAAAATTTTTCAATTGAATATTTATATCTAATGAATAAGAAATTTGTACTATACCTTTGATATTCTGCTGTCTGTCTGTTGCATTAGAATAACCTTCATTTAATAACAATTAAATGTTATTTTGTTCAATACTAGCTGAATGCCCCGTTCTTCGCACGGAAATGAATGGATTCTTCTTTTTTATATTACGGTTTGTTGCTATTAATATTTATCATAATGAATAGATACAGCAAAACTAATATCTCATAAATATTATCTGCGTTCAATAATTATGCATAAAGAATTTCATGGTGAGCATTTGAACGGTGAAGAAGATGATTCGGCGCAGCGCAATCAACTGTCGAAGTTTTTGCAAAATGGATAGCATTAAAATATTTTCATGTTCAAATATATATGTGTACCAATTTTCATAGCAAACAGTTTTGCGGTCAAGATACGCTGCAGTGCCATCTATTGGCGAATGAAAGTAATAATACGCTACGCTACAGCGCCATCACAGGGCGAGTTAAGAAAAATGGATAACGCGAAAATATTATCCGTGTTCAAATGTGTATGTATACCAATTTTCAGAGCGGTTAGTTGAACGATCAAGAAGTTGATTGCTGAAGTGCTATCTAGTGGCCAGTTAAAGTATAATATAGTTCTGCAGTCAGGGGCAGATTTGCTGAGTTGGGGGCCCTGGGCAAAAGCTGAATTAGGAGACCCTCTTTTGAAAGCTTTTTCAAAATTTACAAATTTTTAAACTTAAAGAATAATTTGAGGGCCACTACGCTTGCCCCGAATGCCCTCCCGGAAATCAGGCACTGACTGCAGTGCCATCAAGTGGTGAGTACAGCCAAATGAATACTAAAAAAATTCTCTCTGCTCAAATGTGTATGTATACCAATTTTTAGGGTGATCAGGCCGGGGCTTTCGCAATTAGTAACGGGCCTGCGCGTGTATTTTGATGAGCCATCCAAAGAGGCCTGCGGATGCTCGAGTCTTCACGTATACATCAGGTATTTCTTAACCTTCCCAGTGCTTTCAAACGTTATTTAATATAGTTTTAAGTAGTAATTGTGTTACTAATTCAAGTACGAACTCATGATTAAATTGTTTGCTATGATATATATTGACATAAAAAAAATAGATGCATATAATTTGAAGGAAAAACAAAGTAGTGCTTACTCTCATGATTCACGATTGCTTATTTTAGTTTCACAAGTGGATATTTAGTATACTTTAAAATAACTAAATACACAAGACATTTTTATAATGAATATTTCATGAACGTAGTCGTACTTCCTACCTTATTTTAAACAATTCAACATTAATCTTTAACAAATGATGTATTAAAACGCATTTCAGTGTTTTCGGGATATCCTGTATATTGGAGAAAATTGATAAAATACACTCTATAGCGCGATCCCTGAATTAATTATTCTTTAATAAAGACATTTCATGTAGTATATATTATTCTTTTGTCGTTTTCTCAATCGAACTTAGGAATTGAGCAAGCATAATGAACGCTTGTACAAAATATTAACTACATTTGAAGTTTCTGTATAAACGGGCAAAAATCAATCATTTATAATTTACTGTATTTCTGCACTGTACCAGATGTAAGTCTTAATCACATAATCAAGGCATATATAACTGATAAATAACATTTTCAACTGGCAAAATTAAATTGTCTAAATAGTATCACAACGTCATGCTTATTTACAAGTAGGGATGGACGCGAGACGACTTTTTTGCGAGACGAGACAGAGATTTACAGATTTTTTGCGAGACGAGACACACATTTTTAATATTACGATATAGGGATTTTTGCGAGACGAGACAAGCTTTTTGGCTATTTTGCGAGACGCGAGACGCTTATTTTTCGTCTCGCGTCCATCCCTATTTACAAGAATAAAAACTACTCAAGTAATACGATTTCTGATTAAAATAATTTATTTATAAATAACACATGAGTAATTATTCACCAAACATGATTAACATACATATATTTAGAATTTCTAAATACATTATAAGCGTTCACTTACCTTTACATTCAGAGCAAAATGTTCGAATTTTAGGATAAATTTTCATGAAATAAATGGCTCAAGATTCACCAAACGATTATCTACATCTAAAGTTCTTTAGTACAACAAAAGTATAAAAAATTGTTTTAAAATAATAAAATAATATAACATTTACAATACTTAGAATAATAAAATAGAACACTGTGACTGGGGGGAAAACAGGCCTCAAAGATAAACTCATTTTTAGTGATGGCAACTCATACGCAGGCCCGTTGCTAAAAACGACGGCCCCGATCAGGCGAACGGCTTTGAAGTTGGTGCGCTGCATCGGCATCTAGAGGCAAGCCATAGCAATATAGATAGCGTAAAAGTATTCTCCATGCTCAAATATCTGTGTGTACCAATTTGAACGGTTGAAGGGTACAGAAGGCGACTTTTAGCTAAACGGATGCGGCGAAAATATTCTTTTCGTTCAAACATCTATGTTTACTAATTTTCATGGCAATCAGTTGAATGGTCCTGAAGTTATTGGTTTGAAGTGACATCTAGTGGCAAGTTGTAGCAAAATGGATAACGCCAAATTATTCTCCGTGTTCGAATATCTGTTTATACCAGTTTTCATAGAGATAAGTTGAAAAGTCTTTATATGCTGCAGCTCCATCAATAGACGAATTAAAGTAAGAAGTTGATACGTTGTAGCGCTATCTATTGGCGAGTTAAAGTAATGATGTGCTACAGCACAATGAAGTAGATATTTATAGCAAAATGGATAGCACGAAAATATTCTCCGTGTTCAAGCATCTAGGTATATCAATTTTCATAGAGATCAAAGCATCGCTGCATTGACATCTAATGGCCAGTTAAAGTATTAATGCGCATCAGTGCCATCTAGTAGTGAGTAACAGCCAAATGAATAGTTAGAAATGAATTCTCCGTGCTCAAATGTGTAAGCATAAATTTTTTTATGGCAAATGGTTGAACGGTATAGAAGTTGATGTGCTGCAGCGCCATCTTGCGGCAAGCTATAGCAAAACGAATAGCGCAAAAATATTCTCCATGTTCATATATCCATGCGTACCAATTGTCATCAAAATTGGTTGACCGGTATTTTCACAGCAAGCGCTTAAACGAAATAGAATTCGGCGTTCTGCAGCACCATCTAGCGGCAAGTTATAGCAAAATGGATAGTGTGAAAATATTCTACTTCTTCAAACATCCGTGTGTACCAATTTTCGTCAAAATCGGTTGAATGGTATTTTCATAGCAAGCGGTCGAACGGAATAGAAATCGACGTTCTGCAGCACCATCTAGTGTCAAGTTACAGCATAATGGATAAAGTAAAAATATTCTAGGTCTTTAAATATCCGTGTGTACCAATTTTCATCCAAAGCAGTTGAACGGTACTTGCATAGGAAGCGGTTGAACGGAATAGAATTCGATGTACTGCAACGCCATCTAGCAGCAAGTCATGGCAAAAGAGATAGTGTAATGTAATGTACCCACCGGAGCGGCCGACCGAAGGTTTACGGCGAAAGATTCCCCGGGGAAGACGAGTTTACCCCGCCCAGCACAGCGACACAAGACCCGACTAAGGACCCCCAATAGACCACAGCCCGACGGACCCGGCCACCAAACCTAACCAGAGCCACAAGGCCACATTTAATTAAGTAATTTTCAAAAAGAATACAAACTATACAGCCGGCAGAACACAGTAAGCCGGCGGTAGAACGAACAACACAAAACAATTAACACAAAAAGAACAAAGAACAGAACATAAACAAAAGCAACCTTCTATATTTCCCAGTACAAAACAGCACACTGCAGAAGTCCTTGAATTTTTTTTTTTTTTAAATTTGAACGTTCTAAAGTTTAAATAATCTTCACCAGCACATGTGAAAACTTATTCAAGGTGTGAGCAACGGAGAAAGGATAAGATTTACGGACAAATATCATAGTTATAGGCAGAAATTAATTAGCATATGTCATGTATTGATATTACTATTGATACAACTATATATTATTAATATTACTATTATTATTACTATCGTTATTACTACTGTTTTTTTTTTTTAATACAGCGTTCTTATTACGCAGCCATACCCTATATTTTACTTTTCATATATTAGAACAGATATATTCAGTACCCACAATATTACTTGTTACAATTTATCCAATATAATTCATATTTACAATACAATTTATAATTCCTTATTTACAGTATCACAATTCATACACCTGCTTTAAATTATATACATACCGTGTGTACACGCAGATAAGCATGTGAATACATTTTAAACTGACCAAATATACGATTTATTGTAATATTTCAAATATCTTCAAAACCTGCTGATAATATAGTGTACATAATATATAGTACTAAATACCAGATACATCGCTTTATATAAATACATAACACCGTAATTATTTTACCACGTACACTCATATATACACTATCATATACACACCTTTATAATTCATATGTTCAGCACATCACAACCACAGATTCCAAACAAGCACCCCAAAAAGACAGATAGTGTAAAAATATTTTCCGTGTTCAAACATCCATACGTACCAATTTTTGCCAAAATCGGTTGAACGTTATTTTCATAGCAAGAGGGTTGAGCGGAATATAATTCGACGTTCTGAAGCAACTTCTAGCGGCAAGAAGCAAGTTATGCTTGCTTCTTGCCGCTAGAAGCTTGCTTCTAGAAGCAAGTTATAGCAAAAGGGATAACGTAAAAATATTCACGTCTTCAAATATCCGTGTGAAGCAATTTCCATCAAAAGCAGTCGAACGGTACTTCCATAGCGAGCGGTCGAACGGAACTAAATTCAATGTACTGCAGCGCCGTCTAGCGGCAAGTCATGGCAAAATGGATAATTTAAAAATATTCTCAGTGTTCAAATACATACCAATTTTCATAAAAATCGGTTGAACGATATTTTCATAGCACGCGGTGGAACGGAATAGAAATCGACGTTCTCCAGCGTCATCTAGCGTCAAGGTACAGCAAAATGAATGAAGTAAAAATATTCTACAGCTTCAAATATCCGTGTCTACCAATTTTCATCAAAATTAGTTGAACGGTACGTGCAGAGCAAGCGGTCGAACGGAATACTTCGACGTTCTGCAGCGCCACCTAGCGGCAAGCTAGAGGGAAATGGATAGCATAAAAACCTTCTCCGTTTTCAAATATCCATACGTAGCAATTTTCATCAAAATTGGATGAATGGTATTTTCATAGCAAGCGGTCCAACGGAATAGAATTCGACGCTCTGCAGCTCCATCTAGCGGCAAGTTTTATCAAAATGGATTGTGTAAAAATACTCTCTGTGTTCAAATATCCATACGTATGAATTTTCGTCAGAAAAAGTTAAACGGTATTTCCATAGCAAGCAGTGGAATATAATTCGACGTTCTGCAGCGCTACCTAGCGGCGAGCTAGAGTAAAATGGATAGCATAAAAACCTTCTCCGTGAGAAAAGACTTAAGGGTACCAAATTTCATGGTAATCGGTCAAACGGTTTTGGAGTTTTTCAACGTCAAACACACACACACACACACACAAAAGTATTCATTTTTATATATATAGACTAGCTGGAGGCCCCGTTCATCGCACGGGAATGAATAGATTTTTTTACTTTACGGTTTGTTGCAATTACTGTTTATCATAATAAATAGATATAGAAAAATGGATATCTCATAAATATTATCCGTGTTCAATAATCATGCTTATAAAATTTCATGGCGATAGTTTGAGCGGTGAAGAAGATGATACGGCGCAGCGCCATCTACTTTCAAAGTTATTGCAAAATGGATAGCATAAGGCGACCATATTTCTAAACGGTAATTTGGGGACAAATCAAGCATTGTCCTCGAATCTAAACAAAACTTGGGGACACTAGAAAATATTTTCGTGGACTTATTCGAGGACATAACCTATTACCATGTATACCCCCCAAAAAAAGTTTTCGAGGGCAAGAAAATTTCGTACGTCAATTTCATATTTAAATCATGTTTCTTCATGAAAAGTGATTAATCATTAACAAAACTGAAAGGGGAAATTTGGCTCATAATCGGATACTTTATTGAATGTCTGTACACGCTACACACACAATGACAACAAACGTTTTCGGAGATCGAATTTCATTGTTTCTCTGAGTAAATGGCGTTTTTAGTTGGTTTATTTTTCTTATTTCTTCAGTTTTTTCTGAAAGAAATAAACTAAACGGCAACTTTCAGGGAAAAAAAGTACAAATCTTTAAATTTGGGGACATTTGGGGACAAAGTATTTTTGGGGACAAAATGAAAAAAAAAATCTAAATTTATGTGTACCTATGTGTACCAATTTTCATAGCAAACAATTTAACGGTCAAAATACGCTGTAGCGCCATCTAGTGCCGAATTAAAATAATAATACGCTAGAGCGCCATCAATAGGCCAGTTATAGCTAAGGCGACCATATTTCTAAACGGTAATTTGGGGACAAGTCAAGCATTGTCCTCGAATGTCGAATCTAAACAAAACTTGGGGACACTAGAAAATATTTTCGTGGACTTATTCGAGGACATAACCTATTACCATGTATACCCCCCAAAAAAAGTTTTCGAGGGCAAGAAAATTTCGTACGTCAATTTCATATTTAAATGATGGTTCTTCATGAAAAGTGATTAATCATTAAGAAAAATGAAAGGGGAAATTTGGCTCATAGTCGAATACTATATTGAATGTCTGTACACCCTCCAAAAAAGTCTTCGAGCAAGAGAGAAATTTCCTATTTTAGATTTGCGAATAATAATTGAGTTTTTGAAAAACGCAAAACCTGACAGAAATATTGAAATTCATATTTATTCATAGCCTAATTCATATTCTATGATAAATTATATTTAATTTACGAAACCAACGTAGGAAATTTATCTCTTGCTCGAATAGTTTTTTTGGAGGGTGTACACGCTACACACACAATGACAACAAACGTTTTCAGAGATCGAATTTCATTGTTTCTCTGAGTAAATGGCGTTTTTAGTTGGTTTATTTTTCTTATTTCTTCAGTTTTTTCTGAAAGAAATAAACTAAACGGAAACTTTCAGGGAAAAAGTACAAATCTTTAAATTTGGGGACATTTGGGGACAAAGTATTTTTGGGGAGAAAAGGAAAAAAGAATCTATATTTGGGGACTGTCCTCGAATTTCGAGGACGTATGGTCACCTTAGTTATAGCAAAATGGATAACGCAAAAATATTCTCCGTGTTCAAATATGTATGTATACCAACTTTCAGAGCGGCCAGTTGACCGATCAAGAAGTTGATTGCTGCAGTGCCATCTAGTGGCGAGTGAAGTAATAATGTGCTGCAGTGCCATCTAGTGGCGAGTGAAGTAATAATGTGCTGCAGTGCCATCTAGTGGTAAGCTATTGCCAATTGAATACGAAAAAAATATTGTCTCTGCTCATATGAGTAAGTATACCAATTTTGAAGATGATGAATTTTCATTGAAGTTGTTGCACTGCATCGCCATGTAGCGGCGGGTCATAGCAAAATGGATAGCGTAAAAGTATTTTCCGTGCTCAAATATCCGTGTGTACCAATTTTCATCGAAATCAGTTAAACGGTATTTTCATAAAAAGCGGTTGAACGGTACAGCCAAAGGAATCGGCGGAAATATTCTTCCCGTTCAAACATCTATATTTACGACTTTCCATGGCGATCAGTTGAATGGTCCTGAAGTTATTGGTTTGTAATAACATCTAATGGCAGCAAAATGGAGAACGCCAAAGTATTCTCCGTGTTCAAGTATCTATCTATACCAGTTTTCATGGCGATCAGTTAAACAGTCTTTATATGCTGCGAGTTACAGCAAAATTGATAACACGAAAATATTCTCCATGTTCAAGTATCTGCATATCAATTTTCATAGAGCTCAATTGTGTGGTCAAGAAGTTGGTGCGGTACATTGCCATCTAGCGGCGAGTTAAAGTAATAATGCGCTGCAGTGCCATCTAGTAGTGAGTAACAAATAAATGAATAGTCAGAGTATATTCTCCATGCTCAAATGTGTAAGTATAAAATTTTTATAGCGATCGGTCCAACGGTATAGAAGTTGATGCGCTGCAGCGCCATCTAGCGACAAGTCATAGCAAAATACCCTAATAGCACAGATGGTCACAAAAGATTCGCTGTGACGTCACATACTAGTCACATTGTGACTTGTGAGTGATGTGACTCTACTGTGTGGTCACTGTGAAGTTTATCTGTGACCAGTCACTAGGTGACGTCGCCGTGAAGTCACCATGTGACTAGTATGTGATCGGTCGCTCAGTGACTCCACTGTGAAGTCACCATGTGACTAGTATGTGATTGGTCGCTCAGTGACTCCACTGTGAAGTCACTGTGTGACTATTTTGTGACTACTGATTTTTTTGGACTTCAAAATGACGTCACACTGGCCGCTTTTGCGACTTTGGAAACAGACTCATTTTTTTCTAATATTTTGTGGCAATTTCTTTCGTGAAACATTTAATAAATAAATCCGAAAATAGTAATTCAATAAAATCTCGCAGTTATTTAGTAATAGAATTTAGTTTAATTTATTAATTTTAAATTATGTCGTTTAAACAAGACAATATTATTTATAAAAAAATATTATTATTAAAAATATTAGAGTTGAGAGTTCTAATCACAATGGTGAAAACTAAGTATCTGTGAGTAAAATTAACAATTTCTTTCATATCCCCAAGGCATATATGTTTCGATAGCGTATGTAGGTTTAAATTTCGGATGGGGGGGGGCGACTATCCGGTAATTTCAACCTTATCGTTACTAGAGTAAATACAAATGTCTGAAAATTGCTGGAAATAGGAAAAATTTGAGGTAAAACTATGGGCCTAAGTCAAAAATACTTTATTTATTTTATCTAATGCATATTTTTCCAATTAATTTTATTTATTTTTATATGAAATCCCTTTTAGGCAAAATATAGCAAAAATATAAATATTATCCCTCATACCTTAATAAATATTAAACCCCACATGTTGCGCATTACAAATGTATTTCTCTCATAACCGAATAAAAAATTTCAATAAATCATTAGTTTTTTCGGATGAATACTTAAATAAAACAGCATATTATCTCCTGAAAATAATTTATGTGGAAAAAGAAAGATTTCCAAGATTTTTAATTTATATTTATTAATTATGGTATTTTCTCTCCATTTATAAAATGCTCACAGAAAAATTTTAAATTTCCAAAAGGAGCCATGCCAGAACTAGCTTTTGCAGATATCAGTTTACTTTTAAAGAATCCCGAGCAAGGTAATCACACCCTTGAGGTAAGATGCTGGCCTAGTAACCATTGGCTCGAGGGTTCGATTCTGGATCTGAACTTTTTCTTGCCTGAGAGTTTGATGCTGCCATCTGGTGTATGTTCTCGGTAACTCTTTTTCCCCGCATTTTTTCGCTGTCGCAAAACTGTCCCAAAGTGACCTCTCTGAACGGTCGCAATGTGAATACACAGCGAGAGGACATAGCGACTCTGGCGTGACTTTGCTGCGGAGTCGCGGCGACTGTTTGTAACTCTATTGTGTGGTCGCATTTCAGCCACAGGGGACTGTTGTGCTATTAAGGTAGACAGTGTAAAAATATTCTTCATGTTCAAATATCCATGTGTACCAATTTTCACCAAAATCGCTCTAACGGTATTTTTATAGAACGCGGTTAAACGGAATATAATTCGACTTTCTGCAGCGTCATTTAGCGTCAAGTTACAGCAAAATGGATAATGTAAAAGTATTCTACGTCCTAAAATATCCATGTGTACTAATTTTCATCAAAAACGGTGGAACGGTATTTTCATAGCAAGCGGTCCAACGGAAAAGAATTCGACGCTCTGCAGCGCCACCTAGCGGCAAGTTTTGGCAAAATGGATTAAGTAAAAATATTCTCCGTGTTCAAATATCCATACGTACCAATTTTCATCAAAATCGCTCTAACGGTATTTTCATAGCACGCGGTTAAACGGAATATAATTCGACTTTCTGCAGCGCCACCCAGCGGCGAGCTAGAGGAAAATGGATAATGTAAAAATATTCTCCACGTTCAAATATCCATGTGCACAAATTTTCATCAAATCGCTTGAACGGTATTTTCATAGCACGCTGTTAAACGGAATAGAAATCAACGTTCTGCAGCACCATCTAACGTCAAGTTACAGCAAAACGGATAATGTAAATGTCCTCGAATATCCATATGTACTAATTTTCATCAAAAACGGTTAAACGGTATTTTCATAGCAAGCGGTCCAACGGAATAGAATTCGACGCTCTGCAGCGCCCCCTTGCGACAAGTTATGGCAAAATGGATTGTGTAAAAATATTCTCCGTGTTCAAATATCCATACGTACCAATGTTCGTCAAGATAGGTCAAACGGTATTTTCATAGCAAGCGGTTGAATAGAATTCGACTTTCTGCAGCGCCACCTAGCGGCGAGATAGAGGAAAATGGATAGCATAAAAACCTTCTCCTTGACAAAAGACTTAAGAATACCAAATTTCATGGTGATCGGTCAAACGGTTTTGGAGTTTTTCAACGTCATACACACACACACACACATACCCACAAACATTCATTTATATATATATAGATAAATAACTTAATTTTATTTCAATGTAAGCATGCAAAAAAAAAAAGGGGGGAGGAGGTGAGATGGATGGAAATGTGATTTAAGAGTTTATGAAAATATATATTATCCCTCAAATCCCCCCCCCCCCCCAAAAAAAAAAGAAAGTAGAACATTAATTAATTTCGCACTTTGTTTTCGTTTAAAGTTAAAAAAAAGACCGGTTGTGTATTTAAGTGTATGAAAATAATTTTAAAAAATGTCATTGAATTTTGATTACCTGCAATTTCAGACATTAAAAAATAAAAATAATTACGGAATTGTTATTTTAAAAGTAAGTGCAGCGCCATTACAAAGTGCCTTCACAAAAGACACAGAATGAGCCAGCGAAACCAATCAGAGGGCTGGAAATCCCGTCGTGCTTCTAGTGAAGTATGGTTTGCTCTTTCGATCCGGTCGAAAGCAGAGCAGATGACGTTCGGACTCCAAAGTGTGTACCTGTCTAACGGATTTACTGTTAGTGAGTGCTATAGGAGTTGAAGGTAAGATACCTTTGAAGAAATTCGCATTTTTTTTTTTTTTTTTTTTTTTTTTTGTCTCTGGTGAACTCGGGAGGGGTGTGTGTGTGTGTGTGTGTGTCCTCTGTTTTATTTGAGCTTATGTGTATTGAACCCTTTTTTATTTTTTAAAACGGACGCTCAAACGTCTTTTAAAATGTGATTTGAAAATTTCATTTTGCAATTCTGCTTGCGAAAGGCAACCAAAAGGAGCTTTTTGGACCCCCTAAGTAGACTTTAAAACTTACAATTCCTGTGTTAATGCTAAATAATGTAAGCGTCCGCTTAGAAATAGTATACACGTGCATAAAGTGACCAGACGTCCTGCTTTTGGCGGGACAGTCCTGATTTTTACCTATATGTCCTGCTGTCCTCACAGAACCCTAAAATGTCCCGCTTTTCCATTCCCGTCCCGCCAAAGTCATATTCATGAAAAATAAATAAATAAATGTAAAATAAATTGAGAATAAATTCACATGAAAATGATTGTGTTATTTACAAAGTTTTTTGTTACTTGTGTTTAACACCTAAAGTGACCAGCCGTCCTGCTTTTGGCGGGACAGTCCTGATTTTTACCTATATGTCCTGCTGTCCCCACAGAACCTTAAAATGTTCCGCTTTTCCATTCCTGTCCCGCCAAAGTCCTGCTTTATGAAAAATAAATGTAAAATAAATTGGGAATAAATTCACATGAAAATGATTGTGTTGTTTACAAAGTTTTTTGTTACTTGTATATAACACCGGTTTTCTTTTATTGATGAAAATGATTGATTTATAACATGCATTAATATGTACCTATAATCAATTTATGGTGATTCTATAGTTATTATTAGAAAGCAAACTATTTTGAAAATTCATCCAAAAATTAACAATAAAATTATTTAAAACCTACGTTTGTATAACAGGCCTATTTTATTTGTATATTCGCAATATTTTTCCAACTCTTTTTTAGGGATTATATGTTGAAAAAAAAAATCTTGGGGTGGAGGTTCAGGATTAATTTTTACCCCTTCCGACTCTGCAGTTCAGAAATGTCCCGATTTTCGGTTCAGAAGAAATGGTCACTTTATTTAACACCGGTTTTCCTTTATTGGTGAAAATGATTGTTTTATAATATGTATTAATACATACCTGTAATCAATGTATGGTAATTCTATAGTTATTGTTAGAAAGCAAACTATTTTGGAAACTTATCCAAAACTTCCAAAAAATCCAATTATTTTGGAAACTTTGGTTGTCGGGATTAATTTTTACCCCTCCAGACTGCGGTTTAGAAGTGTCCTGATTTTCGGTTAAGGAAAAATGGTCACTTTACACATGCAAGGCCGTAGCAAGAAAGAAATTTTAGAAGAGGATATGCATAGGGACCGATTTGCAGAGTTCGGGGCCCTGGGCAAAAGCTTCTTTCGTCGAAAACTTTTTCAAAATTTACAAATTTTTAAACTTAAAAGAACAATTTGGGGGGCCCCCTTTTGGTAGGGGGCCCGGGCGCTTGCCCCGAATGCCTTCCCGGAAATCAGGCCCTGGATATGCAGAGGTTTTTTTTTGGGAGAGCACTAACATTTTTTCGCCTATAATTGATTTTCAGAGTAAACGCAATTAAAAAAAAAGTACTAAAGTTTCGAGGAGGGATCAGACCCCCATGGTCCCCCTCCACCCCCTCCTCGGTATGCCTTGTACGCATGTCATCTTGTCTAACACATGCTTGGCCAAAGAAGTAGCCTCCCAAATGGTTAAAAAGGGGAAAAAACCGTTTTAGCAAGGGGTATAGTACAAACTGGGGGGGGGGGATTCGTCATTTTGATAATAAATTTGTTGACGGTGGTAGAGAGAAAATTTGTGTTTTTCTTAAAGCACTGTTGATTTAAATTACATTATTTTTACAATCAAAACTTAATAACACCAAGGTAGTAAAAATAGATTATTATATAATTTAACAGTTAACTCTTTGATGCTCAACCCTTTCCCAATGCTGAAATAAGGGCAGCCGTTGCCATCGCTCGACTTAACTACCAGCAAGATGGCTGGTAGTTAAGTCATGCGACAGCTTCGTCAAAAAAGGGTCGCTAGATCTGTGGCCCGAGATGAACGTTTCGATCGTCCGCCATCTTGCTGGTAGTTAAGTCAAGCGATGGCAACGGCTGCTCTTTTTTCAGCATTGGGCAATCTATGCAGCTGTTCTCGCATTCTTCCATTTTTCAGCAGATGTCCGTGCTGTTAAAAATAACCGTGGCAATTTTTTTACGGGAAATGACGTGCTAAAAAGTAAAGGATTCTGGTGGAGCTATGTCACCCGCAATTATTTTTATAGAAATCAAATCTATTCTTCGTGAGTGGCAACAGTCAAAACGACAGTTGGTCAGACAACCAACTGTCTGACCACACAGTTGTTTGTGGTCAGAGTTTGGTGTTCCCAGAGCTGGAACACTGCGCGTTAAAGGGTTAAGTTAATCTTGACTGCTGTTTTTAATAATAATTTCCTTTTACCGAATACACATATTTAAATACAATTTTACAAAAATGTGTGTCTCTCCACTTTTTTTTTTTAGGAATATACCACTGCAGTGTTAATATGTTGAACATAAAAATTATTAGAGATGCACCGAATATTTAGTTGATATTCGGTATACTGCCTATTCGGCAGACAAACAGAATATTCGGTTAGGCCGAATTTTTCAATAGTCGGCAACCGAATAGTAAACAAATTTAAGTATTCAGCAGTTGGTAAACAAATACATATTTTTTATATAATGAATGAATTCTATAGTACCATAGTACTAAATTAATTCAAGTGTTTACTTACTAATATCACAATCAAATTAGTTTTTATGTTAGAGAAAACACTCAGATGTTAAATTTAAATTTTGTGGCTTTTCAAGTTTTCTTAAATCTTATGACACATTGCATCAACCTTACTATTACCAACTCATTTTAATTTAAAACTGTAACCAGGAAAAAAAAAAAACCTCAGAACATTAAGTATTCATAAATATGACAAATCAATTAACTGCTAATTTATTTTATAAAATATGCAGGGAAAAAAAGTATCAGCAGTTCCCTAATAATTAAAAAAGTTATTAAAAATATATAAAGGAAACACTTGGATAGTAAATTTTGCAGCATTTTAATTTCTGAAGTTTTACACCATATGAAATATTGTTTAAAAACAAATTAATTAAATTAATCATTGCAATCAAGTTTAATAACAGTTTAATAAGTTTAATAAATTTTAACCAAATATTCGGCCGAATATTTGGCAAAAATATGGTATTCGGTGCATCCCTAAAAATTATACTTATTTTAAAAACT
>JAWZYV010005351.1:0-10551 GCA_038373885.1 Cheiracanthium punctorium
AGTCATCATGCTTGGAAATCTAAACCAACCAAAACTATGCCATGAAACACGTTTGTTGATAAGAAAACTGATGATTAATGTGATTCATGTGACGATACTCAAAGGAAAATTCAAAAGTTATGAAGTTCTCATTCCGATGATCCCAACCAATATGCCCTAGTTTAAATGAATTCAATTTCCCATTTGTCTTGCATTCACCATGCCAATTAACTAATCTCAAGGCCAATGCTTGAGTGTTTGTAGTCTGAATTTAGAAAATGCATGCTTTTGTCATGGGCAATTGTATGTGGCATGCTCATGTGTCGGCAAACCATCCGCATTATTTGTTCTTGCGTCTGAAAACAAAACGAAAAATTTGTATATCACAAAGTGCTTCACTGAAGAGAATCAACCCAAGTGTAACCCATGCAGCAAAATACATAGCTTCATCAAAGCAAATGTCTTGCCGACATGCCATTGAAATACTTCATTTTTGAGCTTTTATTGAATTTTTATTTTCTGTATTATCCTAATGAGCCATTGAACTCAATCAATTTTTTGTATTCATTTTATTACAATCATAAATCAATTTTAGCTAAAAGGTATCACTACATTCATTGACTGTTATGTGGTACGAAGTTTGTCGGTTCAGCTAGTATGTACATATATGTAAAGATAGTTAAAATATTCTTTTTATGTGTGAACTACTGGCAGTAGCAAAGAAATTTTAACTATGACACATTTGTTAATGTATTTATAACTGTAGATTAGTCACAAAGGAATGCATACTTTTTAAATTTATTTAAAAACTAGCTGAAGTACCCGTCCTTGACGGATTAGTGAATGCAAATTTCCAAAAAGCAAGAACTTTCGTCAGCATTGTAGGAATACACAGAATTGATGTAGTATGTTGCCAAAGTAAAGAAAGCGAAGTTATAATTTTTAAGTGTTGTTAAAATATTACAGGTTAAAGAGTAACTAAGTAATATCATTTCATTCGCTTTGGTCGTAATTATGGGATGCGCGAACGAATATTGACGCATATTGAAATAATTTTCGCAAAATCTCAAAATCTAATCAACATTTTGAAAAATTTTGAAGGCTAGAATTTAAGTTGAGTGACAACCTATCCTGTCACCCAATTTCGTTCCATTCCCTGCAGTCTTTATTTCGTGATGCTGGAACAAAATTTCAGCATTTTAAAACGATTTTCGCAAAATCTCAAAATGTAATCAATATATTTTAAAATTTCAACGCCTATAAATTAAGATTAGCAACTACCTATCCTATCACTAAATTTCGTATCATTCGTATTAGTCGTTATTACGTGATGTTTAAAGAAATATAAGCGTATTTTGAGAGAATTTTCACAAAATCTCAAAATCTAATAAAAATGTTTAAAAAATTGGACACCTATAGTTTATGTTGAGAAACCATCTATCATGTGACCAAATTTCATATCATTCGCTTTAATCATTATTACTTAATGCGGGAACGAAGATTCACTCAGTTTTAAACGATTTTCGCAAAATCTCGAAATCGGATCAATTTTTTTTAATTAGATGCTTATAGTTTAAAGTGAGTGACCACCTATCATTTCACCAAATATCATTTTTTCACCTTTGCAGTTATTACGTGATGTGCGAACACAAATTTACGCAGTTTGAAATGATTTTCGCAAAATCTCAAAATCTAGTCAAGATTTTTTTTTAATTCGACACCTATGTTCTAAGTTGAGTGACCACCTATCATGACACCCAATTTCATATCATTCGCTTTAGTCGTTTTTACGTGATGCTTGAACACAAATTTACGCAGTTTGAAAGGATTTTCGCAAAATCTCAAAATCCAATCAGGATTTTTTAAAAATTGGACGCCTATGTTTTAAGTTGAGTGACCACCTATCACGACACCCAGTTTCATATCATTCGCTTCAGTCGTTTTTACGTGATGCTTGAACACAAATTTATGCAGTTTGAAAGGATTTTCGCAAAATCTCAAAATCCAATCAAGATTTTTTAAAAATTGGACGCCTATGTTTTAAGTTGAGTGACCACCTATCATGACACCCAATTTCATATCATTCGCTTCTGTCGTTTTTGCGTGATGCTTGAACACAAATTTACGCAGTTTGAAACGATTTTCGCAAAATCTGAAAATCTAATCAAGATTTTTTAAAAATTCGACGCCTATGTTTTAAGTTGAGTGACCACCTATCATGACACCAAATTTCATATCATTCGCTTCAGTCGTTTTTACGTGATGCTTAAACAAAAAAAGCATCACGGACAGAATGACAGACAGACAAACTTTTTTTTGAGGGTCGCATCGGATTTCCGGGTGCTTGAAACGGATAGAAATCGCAAAATTTTTGAATTCCAAGAAATGTACAGACAAAAGTCTAATTTTATTTATATAGATAAAATATCTATTTTTATAAGAAACCTATCATAGATGAGTTAATTTTTTCCAAACAAAGGTTTAATAGGCCTTTTTTCTGTTTTAATCATTTATTATTCATTTACATTGTCATTTTTTACTTTTATTTTAAGTTAAAAAATAGATCTGTTTAATTGTTAGCTTCTAAATTATATCAGCATTCTTTCACAGTACAGGCATGTGATTTTTCTGCGAATTAGCGGAAATCCGCTAATTTTAAATAGCTGATTAGCAGACTTCCGCGAAATTTAACATTTTCAAAACTTCCGTGATTTTTAATCTTTTCAGATCTTCAGCGAATTTCATTCTGATTTTCTTCAATCTGGTTTTAATTAAAGTACTTTCGTATGATAAAAACAGTGTCATTCTGCGCTCTGTTTATAAATAAATGGAAACCGGTTGGCTCACCAAACTGAAGTTAGTAAGTAGGCCAATGGAAAACACGCAACTAGAAACATCAATGAGATTAATCCGATTGGCTGCCGAGCTCGTCACTTTTTAAAACACCACATATTGTATCGTTAATTAGTGATTTTAAAGCACCAGATTCTTTTGGTAATGTGTATTTGTTAATAACAGACTTATAATACAGTATAAGACCGATTTTCCGGAATTGTCAGGACCGAAGGTTTTTGGGATTTTGGGTCCTTCTTCCTTTTAATTTTTCCGATTTACAAAATACAGTACAAAGTCTCAAATCCGGAATCGTTGGGACCGCGGTGATTCCGGGGATTTTTTTTCCGATTTTCAGTGAGGAAACCAGACTTTTCACCCTTTGCGCCCACTTTAAAGCTTTTTTTCGATCTCCTTTTACACAAGAAACAAACAATCTCATAAATCTGACAATATTTATTTCGCAACATTATTTTTTACAAAATATCTCAGTAATTTTTGTTTGCCGTATGATTTAGCTTTTTCTTTTAACGCCTTTTCTTTAATTAAAGTTATTGTCATTATTTCTTGCGCCGTAGCAAAACCCTGCTGCTGACATCGTTCAATGGACTAATCAGTCTATCAATCCGAATTTTTTCACCACGTACCTCACTTTCACTGATTTTATATGTAAAAGCTCATTATAAAAGGATCAACTCCTACGGTGGAGGAAAAAAAAAAAAAAGCTGCATATGCTCTCAAATTACGACAGATACATAACAGAAACACAAATATTTTACAGCTGCGGAAGCTAGTATATAAGAGAGGATGGGGAGGGAAAAAAAAAAAAAAAAAAAACCTGGTCAGCTGGCTCTGTTTATTTAAATCTTAAAGATTCCAAAGCGGCAGCACGAAAAAAAAAAAAAAAGCCCAAATAAGAGCAGAAAGGCTGATAACGGATTATTGGATTATTTAATTCTAGTGAGTCATGACCTACTTTCCGGCTCGACATTCCAATGATTCAACTATGTTATCGCATAAGCAGAAACGCAAGAGGTAGGAAGCACAGAACTACACTCGATTTTCTTTTTTTTTTAATCATTCTCTTGTATTATTTTTTATTTTTATTATTCTTCCAACAGATTCAAACACATAAATTAAAAACTTTGTTTAAAAAATACCTAAATAAAAATAGATCTGTATGTACGTGCGTACCCCCCCCCCCCCCCCCTCCGTTTTGCCGGTCAACTTCGGATTGCTTTAAATTTTTAAGACTTTTTTTTTTTTCCTATTTCATTATGATGATCGGGGAAAAAAAAGAGACTGGCAGCCATTCCGGCTTTTGGGTACTTCTGGATTTCGGAATTCCGGATAATCGGTCCTATGCTGTACTTATATACCTAATATGTAATTTTTATCATTAATTCCATATTGAGAGACCCCTGACTTCATTAATATGAAAACATGATTATTTGATATCACTGTGCTAACATACATTATACCTTTTAAAATTTTCAAAAATTTTGTTCCCCCCCCCCAAAAAAAAAAAAAATTCAGTTAATTTTTTTCTTGGCCAATCACATCCCTGACAGTACAAAAATTTATATGACACCATAAGGGGGGGGGGCAAATTCATAAAAAAAATCATTCCAAACATTAGTGTCCTATTTTTAGGACAATTTCACTTTTTTACTATTGATTTCAACATTCTGACATCACACACACACACACACAAAACAAGTACTGTTTTTTTTTTTTTTTTTTAAGTCAATTCCTACTTAGGTCAACAAAGAAAAATTTTACTTTAGTTACTTTTTATTAAATTTAATTAATTAATTAATTAATGCAGGGCCATTTATGAAGCAAGGGTCGATACCTTAAATCCAGTTTGTTTGTTTAGTTTATTGTTTTCATTCATTTTTAATCCCACGTAACAGGATCTAAAATTAATTGAATTTAATTAATGAATTAATATTTGAAAAAACTTCACATGTGTGCCCATGTGTTAACATCAGGTGTCATCCAGTCCAAATTTTAAAAAATATATTTTAACTTGAGAGGGTGAATAAAAAGTACTTATTAACTATTGAAAATTTGAGCAAGATATATAAATATAGGGAGAGTGTGAACTAATAGTAGGAATTGAAAAAGATTAGTCAAAGTACTTTATGTGTGGAGTGATAATCATACACAATACTGTAGTAGTAACTAAAATAACTATTTTAAAATAGTAAAATACCATGTTACAACATGGCTGTCTGCACAAGCAGTTGTGTTATAATTTTCATTAATAAATATTTCGCAAACACATTTTAAATATACATATTTTAAGTAGACTTAACTTTAAAAATCGGTTGAAACTTGCAGAAAATCATAAATGAATTTAAATAACTAAATTCAATTAAAAAATAATATGTAAAATAAGGGTTAATTTTTAATCATTAGGTATTGGAGACTTCAATAAAGGAATGCTCAGTAAAAGATTGTCATTTAGAGAAAGGATAAAGATGCATTTTATTCCCCTCTGAAATTTCTCCCTGCCTCTGTAAATAAATTTTGAGGACAAAATAATTGGAGTTTTTTGTTAATTATCAGATTTCTGGAGCAAATTAAAAATATTTCCATGGGGAGAAAATGTAAAATTGCATTATATCTGCGATTACCATCAGAGAAATCGCATATACTAAATGCAGGTATTTTTCAAATGATACTCTGCACAGTGCTTATAATTAAACTTCCCCTATAAACAGTAGTCTGAAGCTTAAAAGGATGAGTAGATTGCCTCCAAATTCGCACATGGACACTACATGAGATGTGCTTAAGTTCTTTTTTTAGTTCAGAAAATGTCCGCTAAGCAGCACTTTGCAGCATGAAGTCAACTCAAAATATTAGCCTAACTAGTTATAAATGGGCTCAGAAACTACTGAACAAATGTTGAAACTGTATGTTTATTTTGAATAATCTGATTCCAGTGTTAAATTTGCTGTGTTTCAGTTAAAAAGTCAAATGATATGAAAAGTCAAATGAAATGACCCTCTGTTCTACGCATCACCTTAGCCATTAATTTTCCATTCTGTTCCATGCATATTATAGATAGAACTTTAGTAGAATATAGCTGGATATCTGACAGAGAAGTCGGATATCCAGTAGTTATGGTATGGATATCCGACGGTATTTTGATTATTGAAAAATCAGCCAGATAGGCTGTATACTAGATACTTGCCAGATATCCATTACATCCCTACTTTTAATAGCGATTATTATATTAACAAGAACACAGCAAGAAATCAGTGTTAATGGTAAAAATAATTAAAACTTTGTAAAACAACTCATAAAAGGTAATTATCAACAAAAGAATTTTGGATGGTACAAAAGGTCTATCCTTCTTCAGTTTCATTACTATCTACTATTCACATGAACAGAAAAGTTAGAACTCTCGTTACAAGGTTAGAAATCACCAAGTTCTAACCTTTCTGCACGTGTGGATGGAGGACCTGTTTTGCACCTGAAGAAGGGTAGACTTTCTCTGCCACCTGAAACTATTGTTTTGTCAATGAGTCCTTTTCATGTGAGTGTAGTTTGAATTATTTTTATATTATTATATTACTTTCCAGCATGAAATACTGTGAAATTTATTACCATGCATGGCTTGTTTTAGTTTTTGAGGTTTTCCAAGATGGTGGTTAAAAATATACATTTTTGCACACACAGATTTTTCCAGACTTTTAATACGTCAAAAAGGTTCCAACAATGAACTAAAAAATTCAGTTCTTGAATTAGTTTCCACCTATTGCCTATATTTTAAGTATGTTTCCTCTTCTATTTACTGTTGTACTGGGGCTGTCAATGAAGGAATAAAATTGTACTAATGCAAGCAATGCCATTGATATGTTCATGTTAAGAGCTGTAAGTGTAATATGGACCACAATATTCCATATTACACTCATGGCTGTGTAATATGGAACGCTTCTCAAAAAATGAAAATTGTGAATATTTGCTTAAGTTTTCATAACACACCATCAAATAAAATTTCATAGAATACCCATCACATATCATGTCTTTCAGTTTGAAAATTAGCTTTTATTAATGTAAATCCATACATTCAGAGCATTTCATTGTTAGGCATCCATATTACATGGCTCTACCCTTTTGAATACCAGTATTTTATTTTAATAGTTTGCTTTAACCATCCCTAAAGGGGAAAAAATTTATCAGCTATGGTGGCTGGTGAGGCTTTAAGGCTTATTTTTACTAGTCATTTAGAATAATCTGCAAGCCACATTCATAATAAAGAATGAAGCTATGATTTAAATTTATTTTAGCTATTTAATTTTTCATTAAAAGGAAACGGGAAAAATATTTGTAATGCAATAGATAAATCCTAAGAAATATGAGAATTTTAAATACTTTCAGTTTAATTTTATTCACTACATGATGAGGCAATCAGGTAATTGCAACTCACTATCGACTTCCTATTGGGACTCAATACTCAAAAGTTTTTGAATATTTTTGTGTCTGTTGAGTGCACTTGTCATTGTGGTGAGTGGACTTTTATTAGCAAGTAAGGATTTTTTAATCATCGTTTGGCTAGTGGCAACTGTCATTCACAAGGGCTATTCACTATAATTAAAATTGCTCATCAAGCTTTGAAAAGTACTTTATTACAGTATTCAATTTCTGAAAAATGTTATTTTTGATTGTTTGGTTGTTTTCTTATTTTCTCATTATCTTTCCCTTTTATTCATTTTTGTGTAGCTACTGTTAAACAAGAAGTATCCTCAGTTCGATCTAAAACTCGTCGTCCATGGGAATTATGGAGTGTTGAAGATAAAGATGCTTTTTTTGAAGCTCTTTGTGAAGTATATATATATCTTTTTATGCTTATTAATATTAAAATTATATAAATTAGTTTCAAAATATATTTTAGTCTACAAACCATTGTGACAAATATGTTATAATATCTCCATAGTTAATGAATGGGGCTTGCTTTGACTCAATCCTCTTTAGTTTATTGATATTGTAATAAAGTCAAACCTCGTTAATAAGTCACCTGAATAAGACATCACTCTGCATATTATATCATCTTTCAGAAGTCCTGATCATTTTAATATGCTTTTTCACATACAGTACTTTGCTTATTACGTCGCTATTTTTTCAAGTACTCCACTTTAGACGTCAATTTTAAGATAGCAATATAGAAACTTGGACCCATTTCTTTGTCAATCTTATCTACTTAAAGCACTTAATTTTTGTTGAGCATGACTATCAGCATTTTTTCTTACAAAGATAGTTGCCTTATTAGCCAATTTTAGAAATTTATCCAGGATTATTTGTCCCTAGTGGTCACATTAGACAGGGGTTCCACTGTGTGTGTGTGTATATATATATATATATATATATATATATATATATATAGGGTGTTCAGGGTTCGTATGCTCCTTGAAAACTCCTTTATTTTTTCAGCCTACTCTTTTGTGCTAATTCTGAATAAGTTATTTGAAAAATGACTGTCTAATTGTTTACAACACAGTTAGACTTAACCTGGCAAACCTAGTGAACGATAAGCAAGGTTGCCTTAAAAAAATGAAACTTTTGTTTGGGAATGTTGTTGAAGTGGGCCTTGTGGAGATTTCAGACTTCATATATTTTGTTAACTGTACTGTATGTGAAATTTTGTTTGAATTTTCGAATTTTAATATTAAAATGTCTTGTTTAGATTGCTTATTTATAAAGTATGCCAAAGAAAAACATAGTAAACTTTGGCCTTTTCTCAAAAATATGCTTTTGTCAAGCCATGAGCAAACTGCTGTAGAGTGTGGCTTCATCATAAATAAAAAAAAATTGAAATCAAGAATATGAAGTAACACTCGTATGTTGCCTAGAGGCTCATATGCGACTATATCAATGATTTAGGGGGCAAAAATTACTGATGTAACAATCGATAAGGAGTTATGTACATCAGTATCAAGTGCAAGGCAAAAATATTTCCTGTATCTTGATGGGGAAAAGAAAAAGCATCAATTATTAACAGAAATATAAAAGGCTGTTAGAGAAATCAGAAATTAACAAATTTAATTTGCAAAAAATTGCATTAGAAAAAAGTATTGAAGAACTCTTTAAAGTCGGCTGACACACATGCTGAAGAAGCGGAGAAAAAAAAAATGAAATGGTTCTTGTAACACAAAATCGAACAGTTTGCGACGAAGAGCAAAAGAAAAGCAGGAAGAACTACTGGAATTACAAAAAAAAAAAAAAAATCCTATGACTAATTAATGTTGTACGAGTCAATGATATATTTAAATGAGTTTATGACTAATTTTTGGGAAAAATATTTTAATTAATAAATGTTTTGATTATAAGTTTGTTGCTTAATTAATATTGATAATTTAAATGTTTCCCAATTAGAAAATGGGGTAATACTGAATTGTTCTTTTAACAGAATTGAACAGCAAAAGAAAAGCAGGAGGAAACAAATTTCATAGCACTAATAAATGTTTAATTTTGCATAAATCATTTATATAAGTTAAATGAAAGTTTGATTTTTAGAAACAATTATTTTAATTAATAAATGTTTTGGTTATAAGTTTGTTGTTTAAATTAATATAGATAATTTGAGTGTTTCTTAATTAGAAAATATGGTAATGCTTTTGCATTGCATAAGTTTATCTATTTTGAGTCCTTGAAAAATGTTAATTTGTTCTTGAACAGTCCTTGAAAAGACCTTGATTTTTGTTAGAGTATAAAATATTTTTTCCATATCTCCAATGCCACCTATTCTCTCCTACGAAGCACTGCACCGGGGAACAAACTCTTACTACTGGCCACTTTGGAGGATATGACGTCACTCCCTCCCCCTTCTCTCCGAGTGTAGGAGGCGAAGGTTGTGCATGTATTTTTTCTCCACACTTCTTCTGCTTCTCCCGGCGAATGCGCGATGTGAGAACTGCTTTTGCTCACTGTTTACTGAACTTTTTATATTGTTATGTATGTTAATTGTTTCGTGGCGTATCTTTATTAAATGTATGTTCTCCAAACATGGATTTGTGTTTCATCAGTGATTACTTCCAGTACCTCACAGGTTGTGGACCCAGCCCGCAGACCACAGCGCTGAATAGAGAAAACTGATTTTCTTTGTCTGTGGAGAACACGCTTGGAAATGGCTTCGTTCGGAGCATCGCGAATTGAGCTTTTAAGTAAAGACAATTACGAAACGTGGAGAATTTTGATGAAAGCGGTACTGATCAAAAATGGAAATTGGAAATACGTAAATGGAACACTCAAGAAACCAGTAGTTGATGCTGCAGATCCGAAAACAGAAGAAGCGTATGAATTGTGGATTGAAAATGATGAAAGGGCGAAATCGGACATTATATTATGTATCTCCTCGTCCGAATTAAAGCAAATCAAGAACTGTGAAAGTTCCAACGACCTATGGAGAAAATTAGAGGAGATATACATGTCAAAAGGTCCCGCTAGAAAAGCGTCGCTGCTAAAATCTCTCATTCAGCTAAAGATGCCAGACGGATCGAGAGATGTTCGAGGACACCTGAAAAAATTCTTCGACATTGTGGATAAGCTTTCCGAGATGGAAATACGAATTGATGAAGACTTGTTATCCGTGATGATGCTATACAGTCTACCATCGACGTTTGAAAATTTCCGGTGTGCCATAGAGTCCCGAGATGAATTGCCTAAACCAGAAATACTTCGGATAAAAATCGTGGAAGAGGGCGACGCCAGACGACCGGATACTGACCGATC
>JAWZYV010005352.1:0-10865 GCA_038373885.1 Cheiracanthium punctorium
CATCTAATTAAAAAAATCGATCAGATTTCGAGATTTTGCGAAAATCGTTTCAAAACTGAGTGAATCTTTGTTCCCGTATTACGTAATAACGACTAAAGCGAATGATATGAAATTTGGTCACATGATAGATGGTTGCTCAACATAAACTATAGGTAGTCCAATTTTTTAAACATTTTTATTAGATTTTGAGATTTTGTGAAAATTCTCTCAAAATACGTTTATATTTCTTCAAACATCACGTAATAACGACTAATACGAATGATACGAAATTTGGTGATATGATAGGTAGTTGCTAATCTTAATTTATAGGCGTTGAATTTTTAAAATATTTTGATTACATTTTGAGATTTTGTGAAAATCGTTTTAAAATGCTGAAATTTTGTTCCAGCATCACGAAATAAAGACTGCAGGGAATGAAACGAAATTTGGTGACATGATAGGTTGTCACTCAACTTAAATTCTAGGCTTCCAATTTTTCAAAAATATTGATTAGATTTTGAGATTTTGCGAAAATTATTTCAATATGCGTAAATATTCGTTCGCGCATCACATAATTACGACTAAAGCGAATGAAATGATATTACTTAGTTACTCTCTAACCTGTAATATTTTAACAATACATAAAAATTATAACTTCGCTTTCTTTACTTTGGCAACATACTACATCCATTCTGTGTACTCCTACAATGCTGACGAAAGTTCTTGCTTTTTGGAAATTTGCATTCAGTACTAACCCGTCAACGACGGGTACTTCAGCTAGTACTCATATATTAATCTTTGTCCACTTAAAATAAATATAAATTTCATATTCAATTTTTATACTGAAATCGGAATTGCGTTTCCTTCTAAGAACGTGCGAAAACTTTCTCATTCGAAAGATTTCATTTCGCTGGGAACTTTTATCCACTCTTATATCAATGTTTCATGCAGAGGAAATCATTTTATTTGTGGCCCCACCAGTAGCTGAGAGATTCTACTCTCAAAACTGAAAAGCGGGAGGTACCAGGTTCAAATCCCGGTTGCGCCTGTCGACCTACCGTTCGGAGTTTTCTGTGGGTTTCTCCGAAATCTCGCGTAAATACGTACTAGGATCCCTTAGAAAGTCCCCCACGGAGGGCATTCCTCTTATAGGTCTAGGATTCCTAGTGCAGTCAATCGGCCCTATCCACAAACATATTTTATTTGTGAAAAAAGAACTGGATAATCTAGAAAAACTATGTTAAACGAATTGGAATCACAATTTCCCCCATCAAAATTGATAACCGTGACTTCAGTGTGACGAAATTGTTACTTGAGACACCTAATTTTGTCAAGCAAATGATTCACTTTTTTTTTTACTCTCGGAAATAAAACAGAGCTGAAAATATCGAAAAATCGATTGAAAATCGGGGAACGGGTCGATTTTCATACTTTTAAAATAGCGCAGATTATTTTCTTTATTTTTATACATAGTTATTTTTATACATAGTGAAAATTTTAAGTGGATGGTAGAAACTATGTAGATTTATATTCCGTTTTTTGTGATTACCTTTTCAATCTTTTTGGAGTAATGGTGGTAAAGGTTTTATCTTGGATTGATTCAACCGGAATCGTTAGTGAGTCAGAGATCAGTGTAACTATATAATAGGATGGTGCTCATTTGACGTACTATCTATGATAAAAGTTTATTCTTGTACAATAAAAGGCTTTTTATTACTTCCTTGTACGTATATAAGGAAGTAATGTGATCCCGAAAAATTTTGGGGGCCAAATTTCGACAAAAAAACCGATTTTGACTACCTCTAAATTTATTTAAAAATTTTTTTCGATGCATCCTAATCGTAGGCTAGCATGCACGATCATATTAACGCGTCTGCAACTCATTTTGACCAGCGGCGAGTCTGCTGTGGCCAGTTTTTCCATGCCGTCCTGTACGTACGTACGTTACGTATGTATGTAACTCGCATATTCTCAAAAACTATTGGGTCGTAGAATGTTGAGATTTGATATTTAGGATTCTTCTATGATCTAGTTGTGCACCTCCCCTTTTGGTGGCAATCGAATGGATAGTTTATGTACAGGACCGCCCAAAAGATTCGAAATACATTACGCTCTATGGGCCGAAATTCATTAAACTCGCCTAACTCAAAAGCTATTAGGCGTAGAATGTCGGAAACTTCATATTTTGGATAGTTGTAACATCTAGTGTGTGCACCTCCCCCTTTTGGTTCCATTCGACTGGATAGTTTATCTACAGGACTGCCCAAAACATTCGAAATACATTACGCTCAATGGCCGAAACTCATTAAACTCGCATATCTCAAAAAACTGTTAGGCGTAGAATGTTGAAACTTATATTTAGGATTGTTGTAACATCTAGTTGTGCACCTCACCTTTCGATTTCCATTCGACTGAATAGTTTTATCTACAGAACCGCCCAAAAGATTCGAAATACAGTTACGCCTCTATCGGGCCGAAATTCATCAAAGCGTTTTTTTAGAGGTATTGGGCTATTTCAAACGACTCAGAAGTGATGTATGCTGTAAAGAGTAGAAAATGAATTTCTCCATTTAAAAAAGTGTCTTTATCATTTGTATGTTCTGCTACAGGAACACTCAAAAGATTTCCAATACATTACGGTCAATGGCAATTTTAGGGGCATTCATCCATTTCAAGCACAATATCGTCCTACCACATAAGTTAGGTAATGGTCCGACCACGGTCACGTGCCTCCCACAAGAACTATGCCAAAAGCCGCCAAGCTTGGCGACTTTTGGTGTACGTGTGTGCATATTTAACTCTCAAATCTCAAAAACTATTATGAAAATTTCATATATAAGAATGTTGTAACATCTAGTTGTGCATCTCGATTTTTGGTTCCAATCTACTGGAGAGTTTATTTACAGGACCACCGAAAAGAATTTCAGTACCTTAATGTCTATGGACATCTTCAATATAATGCAACTGTAGAACAGTCACTTGTTTAGTACATGCCCAAAAATCTCGCCGTCTGTCCTCGACCTTGCGCGAGTTTTGGCGAAATATCGCCAAATTTGGCGATAGTCAGTCATTTGTGGTCCATTGCCTAAAGTATCGCCATTGTGTCATCCATTCTGTGGCGAGTTTTGGCGAAATATCGCCAATTTTGGCGATAATTCTGTCTTTTTTGGTCCATGCTTAAAATCTCGCCTAATGTGCGTCGACATTGGACGAGTTTCGCCGAATATCGCCAAATTTGGCCGCCAAAATTATTTCGTATTTTGTATAACTCTAAAACTTTTAACCCGTAGAATTTTGAACTTTTGCCTTTAGAAACTATATTATAATATCCAACTGTTTTCAAAATCTTTTTTGACAGCAATCGACTGGGAATTTATTAGAGGGTGAGCCAAATGACTTTAAATACATTAAGGTGTATGGATGCAGTTCAATTCATTGAAAGTCTGTGGTCAGTGACTACTTTGGCTTATCCCCAAAATCTCGCTGACTATCTCAAGTTTGTCGGCTTTTGGTGAAATATCGCCAAATAAAGTGTCAGAAGGAAATCTTTCAAATTGAACTCAGCTTGGCGATATCGAAATATTTGGCTAGAAATCGCTAAACCTTACTATTATTGATATTTTATCTCTTTCAAACAAATAAAATTTAGAGGAAGTGCGTCGAAAATATTTTTGATCTAATGGACGTGCAAGGAAGTCATGTGTTGGACACATCAGATTTTTTTTATTTTTATTATACTGTCCATTATTATGCTTACTTTGAAGGTCAACAATTTACTAATGAAGTTCGATACCGTAGGCCTCACACAGTAATCCTTTATCTATCGAATTCAGAATTGCAAAATATCAACATGAATCGGTTTCTTTTCTCTTGAAGAGTCGCAGTATCCCCGGTAAAGAGAGACGTCGATCTCGTATCCGAAAGGTTGTGGGTTCGATCCTGTGACCAATTATCCCCAGTCGTGTTCGCAATGTCCTCCAAGCTCCCATACAAAGCGATACTGCTGGGGGTTTCAAAACTAAGTCTTGGTTTCTGCTCACTATCTGCTTTAAAATTAAGAAGTCCTCTCGCTAACGATCGGTAGTGCTGCCATCTATTGCCTCCTGAATGAGGTAGAAATGAAATCTTCGGGAGTTTGTGGTAGAAATTAACATCCTATGCAGGTACTGCCACTATCGATCTAATCTGGATTTGGAGTTTGTACAAAATGCTGTAAAAAAGCAAAAAGCCCCACATAATCCATGAAAACAAGACAGACAGTGGTTTGGTTATATTAGAAAGACCGAAATGTTAATGCTGTTTTTTCATAAGTCAATATTTCCCCTAGCCGAAACTACTGAAACTAATAATACGAAATTTGGTATTTATGTAAGCTTTGTAACGTATGTGTTCGTTAAAGATTTTCGGAAATTCGTAATCTATGAGAATAGTGAGCTAAAAAATGACGGTTTCTTAACCCCCCCCCCTCCCCCTCCAGCTGGGAAAAAAAAAAGATATGCAGAATATTCTTGCTGTAAAATGTAACACAAGCGAATATCTAAAAATTAGTTTTACGACTTTTGAAACTGGACCACAAAGGACGATGGGCGGCCATTCTTCTCTTTGCTCACCTGGCATAACAAGAAGTGTGACATCACACATTTTGCTTAAAATAATAAAAAATTTAATCAGAAATTTAAAATTACTTTGAGTAGTAAATGATTCTGAGGAATTTCTATTTTATGATTGTGTTCACAATTTTATAACTGTTCATATAATTAATGTGACAAATGAAATTCGGCGATAATTCCATTAACCCTTTCCCAATGCTGAAAAATCTGATGTGTCCAACACATGACTTCCTTGCACGTCCATTAGATCAAAAATATTTTCGACGCACTTCCTCTAAATTTATTTGTTTGAAAGAGATAAAATATCAATAATAGTAAGGTTTAGCGATTTCTAGCCAAATATTTCGATATCGCCAAGCTGAGTTCAATTTGAAAGATTTCCTTCTGACACTTTATTTGGCGATATTTCACCAAAAGCCGACAAACTTGAGATAGTCAGCGAGATTTTGGGGATAGCCAAAGTAGTCATTGACCACAGACTTTCAATGAATTGAATGCATCCATACACCTTAATGTATTTAAAGTCATTTGGCTCACCCTCTAAATAAATTCCCAGTCGATTGCTGTCAAAAAAGATATTGAAAACAGTTGGATATTATAATATAGTTCTAAAGACAAAAGTTCAAAATTCTACGGGTTAAAGTTTTAGAGTTATACAAAATACGAAATAATTTTGGCGGCCAAATTTGGCGATATTTCGGCGAAACTCGTCAATGTCGACGACATTTGGCGAGATTTTAAGCATGGACCAAAAAAGACAGATTATCGCCAAATTTGGCGATATTTCGCCAAAACTCGCCAAGAATGATGACAAATGGCGATACTTTAGGCATGGACCAAATGACTGACTATCGCCAAATTTGGCGATATTTCGCCAAAACTCGCCAAGGTCGAGGACAGACGGCGAGATTTTGGGCATGTACCAAACAATGACTGTCTACAGTTGTATTATATTGAAGATGTCCATAGACATTAAGGTACTGAAATTCTTTTCGGTGGTCCTGTAAATAAACTCTCCAGTAGATTGGAACCAAAAATCGAGATGCACAACTAGATGTTACAACATTCTTATATATGAAATTTCATAATAGTTTTTGAGATTTGAGAGTTAAATATGCACACACGTACACCAAAAGTCGCCAAGCTTGGCGGCTTTTGGCATAGTTCTTGAGGGAGGCACGTGACCGTGGTCGGACCATTACCTAACTTATGTGGTAGGACGATATTGTGCTTGAAATGGATGAATGCCCCTAAAATTGCCATTGACCGTAATGTATTGGAAATCTTTTGAGTGTTCCTGTAGCAGAACTACAAATGATAAAGACACTTTTTTTAATGGAGAAATTCATTTTCTAACTCTTTACAGCATACATCACTTCTGAGTCGTTTGAAATAGCCCAATACCTCTAAAAAACGCTTTGATGAATTTCGGCCCATAGAGCGTAATGTATTTCGAATCTTTTGGGCGGTTCTGTAGATAAACTATTCAGTCGAATGGAATCGAAAGGGGAGGTGCACAACTAGATGTTACAACAATCCTAAATATAAAGTTTCAACATTCTACGCCTAACAGTTTTTGAGATATGCGAGTTTAATGAGTTTCGGCCCATTGAGCGTAATGTATTTCGAATGTTTTGGGCAGTCCTGTAGATAAACTATCCAGTCGAATGGAACCAAAAGGGGAGGTGCACAACTAGATGTTACAACTATCCAAAATATGAAGTTTCGACATTCTACGCCTAATAGCTTTTGAGTTAGGCGAGTTTAATGAATTTCGGCCCATAGAGCGTAATGTATTTCGAATCTTTTGGGCGGTCCTGTACATAAACTATCCATTCGATTGCCACCAAAAGGGGAGGTGCACAACTAGATCATAGAAGAATCCTAAATATCAAATCTCAACATTCTACGACCAATAGTTTTTGAGATATGCGAGTTACATACATACGTACGTACGTACGTACGTACAGACGGCATGGAAAAACTGGCCACAGCAGACTCGCCGCTGGTCAAAATGAGTTGCAGACGCGTTAATATGATCGTGCATGCTATCCTACGATAGGATGCATCGAAAAAAATTTTTAAATTAAATTTAGAGGTAGTCAAAATCGGTTTTTTTGTCGAAATTTGGCCCCCAAAATTTTTCGGGATCACATTACTTCCTTATACTACGTACAAACGCAGTATCCCCGGTAAAGAGAGACGTCGATCTCGTATCCGAAAGGTTGTGGGTTCGATCCTGTGACCAATTATCCCCAGTCGTGTTCGCAATGTCCTCCAAGCTCCCATACAAAGCGATACTGCTGGGGGTTTCAAAACTAAGTCTTGGTTTCTGCTCACTATCTGCTTTAAAATTAAGAAGTCCTCTCGCTAACGATCGGTAGTGCTGCCATCTATTGCCTCCTGAATGAGGTAGAAATGAAATCTTCGGGAGTTTGTGGTAGAAATTAACATCCTATGCAGGTACTGCACTATCGATCTAATCTGGATTTGGAGTTTGTACAAAATGCTGTAAAAAAGCAAAAAGCCCCACATAATCCATGAAAACAGACAGACAGTGGTTTGGTTATATTAGAAAGACCGAAATGTTAATGCTGTTTTTTCATAAGTCACATATTTCCCCTAGCCGAAACTACTGAAACGAATAATACGAAATTTGGTATTTATGTAAGCATTGTAACGTATGTTTGCGTTAAAGATTTTCGGAAATTCGTAATCTATGAGAATAGTGAGCTTAAAAATACGGTTTCTTAACCCCCCCCTCCCACTCCAGCTGGGAAAAAAAAAAGATATGCAGAATATTCTTGCTGTAAAATGTAACACAAGCGAATATCAAAAAATTAGTTTTACGACTTTTGAAACTGGACCACAAAGGACGATGTGCGGCCATTCTTCTCTTTGCTCACCTGCATAACAAGAAGTGTGACATCACACATTTTTGCTTTAAAATAAATAAAAAATTTAATCAGAAATTTAAAATTACTTTGAGTAGTAAAATGATTCTGAGGAATTTATATTTTATGATTGTGTTCACAATTTTATAACTGATCATATAATTAATGTGACATAATGAAATTCGGCGATAATTCCATTAACCCTTTCATCCAATGTGCTGAAAAATCTGATGTGTCCAACACATGACTTCCTTGCACGTCCATTAGATCAAAAATATTTTCGACGCACTTCCTCTAAATTTATTTGTTTGAAAGAGATAAAATATCAATAATAGTAAGGTTTAGCGATTTCTAGCCAAATATTTCGATATCGCCAAGCTGAGTTCAATTTAAAAGATTTCCTTCTGACACTTTATTTGGCGATATTTCACCAAAAGCCGACAAACTTGAGATAGTCAGCGAGATTTTGGGGATAGCCAAAGTAGTCATTGACCACAGACTTTCAATGAATTGAATGCATCTATACACCTCAATGTATTTAAAGTCATTTGGCTCACCATGTAAATAAATTCTCAGTCGATTGCTGTCAAAAAAGATATTGAAAACAGTTAGATATTACAATAGTTCTAAATACAAAGTTAAAAAATCTACGGGTTAAAGTTTTAGAGTTATACAAAATAGGAAATAATTTTTGGCGCCAAATTTGGCGATATTTCGGCGAAACTCGTCAATGTCGACGACATTTGGCGAGATTTTAAGCATAAACCAAACAATGACAGATTATCGCCAAATTTGGCGATATTTCGCCAAAACTCGCCAAGAACGATGACAAATGGCGATACTTTGGGCATGGACCAAATGACTGACTATCGCCAAATTTGGCGATATTTCGCCAAAACTCGCCAAGATCGAGGACAGACGGCGAGATTTTGGGTATGTACCAAACAATGACTGTCTACAGTTGTATTATAATGAAGATGTCCATAGACATTAAGGTACTGAAATTCTTTTCGGTGGTCCTGTAAATAAACTCTCCAGTAGATTGGAACCAAAAATCGAGATGCACAACTAGATGTTACAACATTCTTATATATGAAATTTCATAATAGTTTTTGAGATTTGAGAGTTAAATATGCACACACGTACACCAAAAGTCGCCAAGCTTGGCGACTTTTGGCATAGTTCTTGAGGGAGGCACGTGACCGTGGTCGGACCATTACCTAACTTATGTGGTAGGACGGTATTATGCTTGAAATGGATGAATGCCCCTAAAATTGCTATTGACCGTAATGTATTGGAAATCTTTTGAGTGTTCCTGTAGCAGAACTATAAATGATAAAGACAGTTTTTTTAATGGAGAAATTCATTTTCTAACTCTTTACAGCATATATCACTTCTGAGTCGTTTGAAATAGCCCAATACCTCTAAAAAACGCTTTGATGAATTTCGGCCCATAGAGCGTAATGTATTTCGAATCTTTTGGGCGGTCCTGTAGATAAACTATTCAGTCGAATGGAACCGAAAGGGGAGGTGCACAACTAGATGTTACAACAATCCTAAATATAAAGTTTCAACATTCAACGCCTAACAGTTTTTGAGATATGCGAGTTTAATGAATTTCGGCCCATTGAGTGTAATGTATTTCGAATGTTTTGGGCAGTCCTGTAGATAAACTATCCAGTCGAATGGAACCAAAAGGGGAGGTGCACAACTAGATGTTACAACTATCCAAAATATGAAGTTTCGACATTCTACGCCTAATAGCTTTTGAGTTAGGCGAGTTTAATGAATTTCGGCCCATAGAGCGTAATGTATTTCGAATCTTTTGGGCGGTCCTGTACATAAACTATCCATTCGATTGCCACCAAAAGGGGAGGTGCACAACTAGATCATAGAACAATCCTAAATATCAAATCTCAACATTCTACGACCAATAGTTTTTGAGATATGCGAGTTACATACATACGTACGTACGTACGTACGTACGTACAGACGGCATGGAAAAACTGGCCACAGTAGACTCGCCACTGGTCAAAATGAGTTGCAGACGCGTTAATATGATCGTGCATGCTAGCCTACGATGAGATGCATCGAAAAAAGTTTTTAAATTAAATTTAGAGGTAGTCAAAATCGGTTTTTATGTCGAAATTTGGCCCCCAAAATTTTTCGGGATCACATTACTTCCTTATACTACGTACAAGGAAGTAAAAAAGGCACGGCTGCCCTTTGTTTCAGCATTGGCACTCTATCCGGCTGTTCTCGCATTCTTCCATTTTTCAGCAGATGTCAGTGCTGTTAAAAATAATCGTGACAATTTTTTTTTTTTACGGGAAATGACGTGCTAAAAGGTAAAAGACTCTCTTGGAGCTATGTCACCCGCAACTATTTTTATAGAAATCAAATCTATTCTTCGTGACTGGCAACAGTCCAAACGTTAGAGTTTGGTGTTCCCAGAGCGGGAACACTGCGCGTTAAAGTAAAAAAAAAGAAAAAATAAGTTTTCTTTATTTCAAATCCTGATTTAGAGTATTTTGTGATCATAAAATTAAGATTATAAAGTATTCATATCTTTATAAATGTTTACATAATTAAGTGACAAATGAAATGAGAAGGTAATTTTCATTAAAGAATAAATAGTAAGGTTTTCTTAAATATTAAATTTAATCCATCATGAACACTAATCTAATTTAGAGTATTTTGTGTTCATGAAGTTAGCATTAATAAGTATTCATAATTTATAAATGTTGATATAATTAATATGGCCAATGAAATGAGGTGGTAATTTAAGTAAAAATAGTTATTTTCTTTAATACTTTAAAACAATTCAAACTGCTTTAGAGAATTTTGTGTTCATAAAGTAAAGATTTAAAGCAGAATAAACATACCTATATAAAGTACCGTTTCAAATTCTAAAATACTACTGTTTTCAGTTGATCTTTTATATTCATATTTTATCCAAATAATTGGACTTTTACAGTAATCAGTATCCTACAGCTAAAGTGCATAAGTAGATTACCACAAACTTTGGTTACATGGACTATACATGAGATCTAATCAAGGAATTAAAAAAATAAATGTATATGTCGAAAATGTCCATTGGTTGATTTTTAAATGGGAAAACAATTAATGATAACTTAAGAAAAGACCCAAACTAACCCATAAATTATAAAAATAAAATAAAAAAACTATTGAATCAATGTTGAAAGTGCTTATATATTTCAAGTTGGACATTCCTTTAGTCGAATTTGCTGCTTTTGTAAGCGCCACCTGATGGAGATCAGTTCTAAACTTAATTAACTATTCATGTGGTGTCGGCAGCAAAAGGGCATGGGGGACACTTCCCCCACCTGGATTTTATGCCCTTTTTCTTTCTAACACTGGT
>JAWZYV010005353.1:0-11055 GCA_038373885.1 Cheiracanthium punctorium
AAACCACCATCGTAAGACCAGTATTTATTTTGATGTGTATAGGACTTAGTTTTTCTACAGGGCTAAAACAAAGATTTCTTTTACATTATGGCCTATGGGGAGAAATTCTTGAAAGTGCGCTAGCGTTTAAACGGTACATTTGATTGAGCTGAAATTGGGTATATGTTATAAACCACCGTCGCAAGACCTGCATTGATTTTGGTGTGTATAGGACTTATAGTGTTTCTACAGGGCTACGACCAAGATTTCTTTTACATTATGGCCTATGGGGGAAAATTCTGGAAAATGCGCTAGCGTTTAAACGGTGCATTCGATTGAGCTCAAATTGGGTATATATATTATAAACCACCGTCACAAGACCTGTATTGATTTTGGTGTGTATAGGACTTATTGTTTTTCTACAGGGCTACGACAAAGATTTCTTTTACATTACGGCCTATGGGACGAAATTCTTGAAATTAAGCTAGCGTTTAAACGGTGCATTCGATCGAGCTTCAATTTGGTATATATGTTTGAATGATTCATCGATTACAATTTATTTAAATGCTTGGTGATGATCTTAATCGTAAGTGTTCGGAAAGTGGAGTGGAGTCACTCCAGATTTTTATTATTTTGTTTTGTAGTCTTCACTCGTACAGCAAAGAAATGCGAAAAAATATTATTACCGATTTAGGGATTTTAGACATGCACATATATACACATAAATTCAGGAGAAGATGTCACATTTAAGAATTTTGTTGCTTAGTAGAAACAAATTTAAAGTAACATACTGAAAAAAAAATACACCATTTTCTTCAATATTTAAGCAGTTATAGGATCCTTTCAAAAGTAAGTTAATACCGATTCATGTAATTCAAAAGAAAATTACGAAAAAATTAATAAGCGTAAGCTGTACGTTGTATGACTGGTTATAAAACCAGTCATATAAACAGTGAACTAGTCTCTTCAAAAGAGTCTAGGACCAAACAGGTTTTTTTTTTAGGATGAATATATTTTTTTTACAATTTTAATTTAACCGTACTTCTAAGTACCATCGGTAGATAAAGGGTTAAGTGTGGCAGACCCTTTCTAACATTGTTGAATTGCACTGCTGCAATTTTCGGACAAATCCTATTCCGTGCATTCGGTGTACTGAATACAATCACACCTGAAACCTTTTTTAACGTAAAATGATGCTTTTTCATACAGCGCACATTTAATTCTGACTCCTCATTTAATTATTATCTATATAAATAAAATTAGACTTTTGTCTGTACATTTCTTGGAATTCAAAAATTTTGCGATTTCTATCCGTTTCAAGCACCCGGGAATCCGATGCCACCCTCAAAAAACAGTTTGTCTGTCTGTCATTCTGTCCGTGACGCTTTTTTTGTTTAAGCATCACGTAAAAACGACTGAAGCGAATGATATGAAATTGGGTGTCATGATAGGGGGTCACTCAACTTAAAACATAGGCGTCGAATTTTTAAAAAATCTTGATTTTCAGATTTTGCAAAAATCGTTTCAAACTGCGTAAATTTTTGTTCAAGCATCACGCAAAAACGACTGAAGCGAATGATATGAAATGGGTTCATGATAGGTGGTCACTCAACTTAAAATATAGGCGTCGAATTAAAAAAAAATCTTGATTAGATTTTGAAATTTTTGCGAAAATCATTTCAAACTGCGTAAATTTGTGTTCGCACATCACGTAATAACTGCAAAGGTGAAAAAATGATATTCGGTGAAATGATAGGTGGTCACTCACCTTAAACTATAAGCATCTAATTAAAAAAAATCCATCAAATTTCGAGATTTTGTGAAAATCGTTTAAAACTGAGTGAATCTTTGTTCCCGTATTACGTAATAACGACTAAAGCGATTGATATGAAATTGGGTCACAGGATAGATGGTTGCTCAACATAAACTATAGGAGTCCAATTTTTTAAACATTTTTATTAGATTTTGAGATTTTGTGAAAATTCTCTCAAAATACGTTTCTATTTCTTCAAACATCACGTAATAACGACTCATACGAATGATACGAAATTGAGTGATAGGATAGGTAGTTGGTAATCTTAATTTATAGGCGTTGAATTTTAAAAATATTTTGATTACATTTTGAGATTTTTCGAAAATCGTTTTAAAATGCTGAAAATTTGTTCCCGCATCACGAAATAAAGACTGCAGGGAATGAAACGAATTTGGGTGACAGGATACGTTGTCACTCAACTTAAATTCTAGGCTTCCAATTTTTCAAAAATGTTGATTAAATTTTGAGATTTTGCGAAAATTATTTCTATATTCGTAAATATTCGTTCGCGCATCACATAATTACGACTCAAGCGAATGAAAGGATATTACTTAGTGACTCTCTAACCTGTAATATTTTAACAATACTTGAAAATGATAACTTCGCTTTCTTTACTTTGGCAACCTACTCCATCCATTCTGTGTACTCCTACAATGCTGACGAAAGTTCTTGCTTTTTGGAAATTTTCATTCACTAACCCGTCGAGGACGGGTACTTCAGCTAGTATTGAAATAAATTGGATTCTGATTCAGATGCTCCGGCCGTTTTCCTTTTTGGAGTTTCGAGGCCTAGTTTTTTTACGGTAATAGAGCGTAAATCATTTGTTTACAATTCTTAACATCCTTACAGAAAACCTGTAAAAGATATAAAAATCTATAGTATGCATACAGTAAGGATCTGATACGTTTCGGAAGGTACTGTTTACGAACACGCCTAGAATAGTTATAATTTTATCTTCTGACTAGCTGTCAAGAGAACATTGTTCTGTACGGGCCTGGCGAGTGCTGCAAGTTATTATATGATAGCTGAAAACCGAGTGAATTTTAAATACAAACTAATTTTAGAAGTCAACAGTTGAAACGGGAGAGAGTATCTGCCCTGTGGATGGGCTGGAGTTGAGTTGTATGTATATATGAGACGTCAGATATTTCAAGTAAAGTTTCAGAGTTAAGGCAGGTAATAGGGTTTATTGAACATTACAATTAAGTTACAATTTAGAATGAGAAGAGGGGAGGGGTGACGGGTACAAGAAATGCGTGGACTCATTAAGCAGTTCCAGTGGCAGAAGTCTCTCGATTTTCGATGTGCGGGAGTATTTACGCTTACCACACCACATGGTTTGCGAAGACATAACTCCGCCTCTCTCTTATATCTGATCGAACCACACACATTGACCAACATGACCCGCATCCGGGGCTACAAAGGCGTGGGGACACGTGTACATCTAAAGAACTCAGAATCGACGGCCTGATGTCTGACAAATAACAAAATAAATAAAACATAGCTCCAGAGCGCGCGTGGCAAGTATGACAGGAAAGTAAAACTTACAGTGAAAGTACCGCTTGAACAATACCCAAACTAGTAAAACCCAAATTACCTTTTTATACATTACATATATATTATATTAATGACTATGTCATTTTATCTCTCTCCCCCTTTATTGAAAACTGCCCGAAAAATGTTTCCCAAAGAAGCGACATAAAAATGCGACATAATTTCACATATATTAAACTATTAGTTCACAACATCTTTAATCTATTGTTACTCTCTTTCGTAAGCTGTAGAATAGGCATCCCATGTATTTTCCTATAAATAGGTTACAATCCTAAAAATTTCAACATGGGATTACCAGGCGAAATACACGAAAGATGAGAGATAAAATGACATAGTCCATTAATATCTGCCATAAGGAAACTAAAAAATGGGGGAGGTTCAGGGGAGGGGATCTCCCCCTGACGAGGCTCGAACAGACGAGTTTTAGAATATAACATACATATGTATGCATTGTAATTCAGAGTCAGTGAGCTTTAGACTATTATATATAAGATTTTAGTTGTTACGATATTGAACCACTTTTAATATATATGGGTGCATCCATATAGAAATATGTTATTCGTACATTACAGGCAATGTAAAATAGGCTAAAGGATTTATTATTTTGTTCATTCAAATATAAAATGATAATTATAATATAGTTGGAATGATTTCATTTAATATTTGACACTATAATGTGCAACATGACAAGTAAAGTTTAAAGCCTATTGAGTTTATTTTCTGAATCCTGTTGTGTCTTCCCAAACACACTTCTTTTCAAATGGAGGATGCATGGTTACCCAGCAAACACACACAGGTTTTCTGAACGTCTATTAACGTTCAGAAAACGTCTTCTGAACGTTAATAGACGTTCAGTGAACCTGTGTGTGTTTGCTGGGTATGGCCGCTTCTGCTTGTCATGTGTGTGTAACAGAATCACTTATAGAATAATCTCTATAGTTAAGCTGAGTTAGCTGAGTCTCTATAGTTAAGCAACTCTATAGTTAAACTGATCCCCGACTCAAACCATTCCGGGTCACCACTCCAAGATGAAACCGTTACCATTACGAACTCCAAAAAGATTAGAAAATGAAGCACAAAATCGTAACAAAATCTGTACCGTTCGTACGATACCCTTGAAAATTTTCATAATTAAGTATAAAAATAAGGAAAACAATCGGCGCCAGAGGTGGCGCCAGCGGGGGGATCGGGGGGGTGCATGCACACCCCGTCGGAGATCACTGGCCCCCTTGCCGGGGAGTGTCGTCGAGGATTTTTTTAGAGAATTTGTTGGTTTAGAGAAACGACTGAAGTTTTGAAACCAGATAAAAAAATTCCATTCAAAGTGTTCCGTTTACTTCCATTTTCATTATACTAAATATTCATATACTAAATATTGATTATCTGCAGCTGGGAATATGTTTCTCGGGATTCGAAGTAAACAGCGAACAAGATCCACATTTCTTGGGTAAGCAGGGTTGCCCGATCTGCTGACAATTGCCTTCGTAACGACCTTTTTAACTACGACTTTGGTGAAAATCACTGGGCTTTCCTGTTAACCAAGAACAGATAATTAATGACCATCTAATCATCATAATTTTTAATAAACGAAACCAAAGTGGGAAATTTATCTCTTATCCGAATACTTTTTTGAGAGCTGTGCAAGTACTGAAACGTAAAATTTTGGGGTTTTATCGTTTGGCCTCCCTGTCGGGGAAAGTCTGGTGCCATCACTGATCGGCGCTCCTTCAAAAATCTGAAAATCCAGACGCTCCCTCATTTTCAAACGATTTTTCGCTACTTTCAGCTCTATTTTATGTCCGAGAATCCAAAAAGGCAATCGTTTACGCGACAAAATTGGATGCCTCGAGTGATAATCACGTCCTATTGAGGTCTCTGTCATAAGGCTTTGAAGGGAAAATGGCGCGCGCGCGATTCCAATTCATTTAAAATAGTGTTTCTAGATTAGCAGTTTAATTTTTTTTACACAAATAAAATGATTTCCTTTGCATGAAACATTGATATACGACGGGGATGTCCCCAGCAAAACGAAATCGTTCAAATGCGAAAAGTTTTCGTGTGTTTTGTTTTTAAAGGAAAATGCAATTCCGATTTTGGTATATAATAAAATTGAATATGAAATTATTTATTTTAACTGGACAAAGATTAAATATAGTGAGTGTAGACCTATCTTTTCTCGGAAGTTTTTTTCAGCTCCCATTGTAATTTCCTCCACAATAGGCTTTACCTTTTAGCAGGGGCGTAGCCAAGGGGGGGGGTTAGGGGGGTCATAACCCCCCCCATGAGGAATTTTTCGCCATAGAAAATGTATATTCTTCACTACATTATCACACACACGTATACATATATATGAGTTGTAGTAGTCGTAACCCCCCCCCATGAAAAATTTCTGGCTACGCCCTGCCTTTTAGTACATGTATGTCCTATTCTTTTTTAACACAAAGAAATTTTTCAAATGACTACATCGAAGAGAGTACAGTGAAACCTCTCTGAGCGGCTACCCCACCGTACCGAGAATATTTGGCCGCTCGGAGGGGGTGACCTCTCCGAAGGGTTTTATTTACTATTATAAGGTAATTGCTATAATGCGTAATATAAAGAAGTCCGACACCTATTCCTTATTTAAAATGAATTTTAAAACTTATCTAATAAGAAAACTGTTAGGAAAATTAACTTTTACTTTACTTTCTTTTCGGGTTGGTTCCCTCTCTGAAACGCTTAACTATTTTCCGACCCTATTCTTTTCTTTCGTTCACAATAGTAGCGACCTCTACCTTCTTGCTAGCGGAAGGATGGAAGTTATGTATGAGGCGACCCTATTTCTAAACAGTATTTTGGGGACAAATCAAGCATTGTCCTCGAATCTAAGGAAAATTTGGGGACACTAGAAAATATTTTTGAGGACTTATTCGAGGACACAACATACAATGTATTGTACCAGTATACCCATACTTTAAATCTTGACTGACTTTGATCCTATCCTGTTGAAACCTGTAGGAACATCCTGTTGAAATATTGCAATTTATTCAAAATTTAATTCTTGGCATAGTATTTATATATTTTTCAGAAGACATTGCTTTTTACATTGGCTCATTTGTGATAATTTTTCCATGAAACTTTGTACACCCTCTAAAAAAAGTATTCAAGTGGAAGAAAAATTTCGTACGTCAATTTCATATTTAAAGAATGATTTTTCGTGAAAAGCTGAAATGGGAAATTTGGCTCGTACTCGAATACTTTATTGAAACACGCTACACCCACAATGACAACAAACGTTTTCAGAGATCGAATTCCATTGTTTCTCCGAGTAGATGGCACTTTTAGTCTGTTTATTTTTCTTATATTTTCAGTTTTTCTGAAAGAAATAAACTAAACGGAAACTATCAGGGAAAAAAAGTACAAATCTTTAAATTTGGGGACAAAGTATTTTCGGGGACAAAATGAAAAAAAGATCTATATTTGGGGACTGTCCTCGAATTTCGAGGACGTATGGTCACCTTAGTTATGTATCAGACAATTTTCTGTTCTTTGTTTAAAGTCGAAGCTTCGACATAAAAGCTCCAACAAATAGAAGTTGCAGCACGAGGTAATGCCAGGTGGCATTTTTGTAATCGATCAGAATGCATTTGATTTTAATTTTTGTTCATAAACTTAGTTCATTATGTCTGCCTCATTATTGAGACCTCCTCAATACACTGTACTCTGCTGATTTACGCCATCACAAATAGTACTTTATTTAATGCTTTTTTAAATTTTTGACAAAAAGGACATTTAAAAATGATTATCTTTTTATTCCGTATTGATTATTATTAGGATGACTGAGGTATTTGGCTGTCAAGTTGTGTTATCCTTGGCTGAATATTGGTCAAAGCCAACCGCATCTTGGACACCTAATTTATGACTGGCTTTTGTCTTAATCTACAAAAGAGTTTTAAATTCAACTTCACGCATGTAAGTGGATGCAAATGGAACTAACAATTGAAGCGAAAGCTTAGAAATTATCGAATATGAGTGACGCATAGCACACCAAAATTGAATTTTTGAAATTGAATTTTTGTAGAATTGAATTTTTCTTGGTATAAATCACGTGCTGAGGAGTCATTTTGCAAATTCAAAAATTCGTCCTGCGCTTTATGAAGAAGATCGGCGACCTCTAAAGATGTGTGAAGTGGATTTCGCACGAGTGCCGCCTCTTGTTCATTGTGAGCTCTGGGATATATCTTTGAATTTCAAATTTGAGAGCTTCAAGGTGATTAATAATTTCTCACCTTAAATTAACTGTGTGCCAGGGGCGTAGAGCAGGGGCGTGAGGAAGGACGTAGAACACTCCATGAAACCGACCACTTGACAAAACAACACATTTTAATAACGAGAACAAAGGTTACAAACACAAAAGTTACATTTAGAATAAACACTATACTAGGACATATTGTAGCAGCTACGTGCGAACACGCGAGAGGAGAGAGAGAGAGATGAACGAACACGAACGTTCTCTAGGTTTCCTTCACCGCCGGTAGGGGGAGCGTCGCATGGAAGAAAGATGATATAGGAGGCGCGCTACAAACTCCCCCTCTGGTCCCGCCGACGTCCCGGCAAGGAGACCAGGATAAAAAAAAAAAATTAGGCAAAATGTACGATTGACGACACTAATAGTTTTTACTATAACAGGCAGTCCTTAAAGTTCGTTAAGGCTGACGAAAAACAGTCATGAACAGTCACTGATTAAGGAAAGTTTTTGAGTAAGTCACTCATTTTAACAGTTCGGATGAATAGTCACTGAATTGTAGGTTTGTGATTATGGTTTGACCTTGGGCGGTCGTCCTCTTCTTCGCATGGGGATTGCGATGACCTCTGGTGGTCTGCTTGGTCGTTTGAGGTGAAGATTCTGTCTGCAGTGCGACCTTGGGAGGCCGAACTCTTTTGCGAAGTGGATTGACCGAGGAGGTGTCCACTCCATGATAAGGAGGATAATGCTGACGTGTGGTACGTAGCTATGGGCACTGTTGGCTGGTCTAGATTGGCTATGACATAAGCGGTGGGAGACTTCTGTATAAGTACCAAATATGGTCCATCCCTCATGGGCATGAACTTTGCAGTCTTGGCATGGCTTGCTTTACTAAGCGGGTGCATCGTAACCCAAACTTTGTCACCAGGTACAAAGTAATATTGCCGCCTGTTTTTGTCATAGTAGGATTTACGTTCATCCTGTTTTATTTCCACTCTCTGTCTAATGTCCTGTGTAATTTTGGCAAATCTCTTGAGATACTGGGTAATCTCTGGTACGAAGTTGTCGTTCTGTACCACAGCCGTGAAATCTTGCACTACATCATCGACTGTTCTTAGTTCACGGCCGAACGTGAGAAAGGCAGGGGTACTGCAAGTAATGTCGCATACCGCCGTATTCGTTGCAAATCTAATGACTAGCATTTTTGATTCCTAGTTATCATGTTCGTCTCCAACCAATATGGCAAGTCTTGGCTTTAAATCTGTTTTTGCGCTCAACAGGGTTGGCTTGGGGAAAATATACAGGTATAAGATTTTGATCAATCGTCAAGGTAAAACATCTGCTGTAGCACTGCACTAACAAACTGCGGGCCATTATCTCTGAGAATTCGTCGTGGAATTCCATGCTGCATGAAAATTTCTATGAGAGTTGTAGCACATTCTCGAGCTGCAGCTTGTGCAAGAGGAAAAAGTTCTACCCACTAGGTTGCACAATCTTCTATTACAAAAATCCACTGTTTGCCGCTAGCTGTCTTGGGCAAAGGGCCAAACAAATCAATTGAAAGTATCTCAAAACGTTGTGAGTAGACGGGTGTTCTAAGTAGACCTGATGGTTTCTGGTTACTTGCCTTGTAGCGACTGCATTCAGCACACTTTTTCGCGTAATCTGATATAAACTTCTTCATTCTATTCCATTCGCATCTTTTGGCGATACGTTGATACGTACCCTCTTCGCCATAATGACCGGCCATGGGGTCATCGTGATGTTTCTTAAGGATTGCTCCCCGTTCTGATGACTTTATGACTAACTGCGCTTCTTCAGAGTCTGCATCCGGGAGATGGCGATACAGATCTCCCTGGTTCATTAGGAAACCTCTCAGTCCAATTTGCATATGCTTCTGTTTTTTGGACATCATCTTCAAACGCTTCAATTATCTTCTTTAGTGATTCATCTGCAAGTTGAGCTTCTCGCATATCTTTATCATTTCTTGCCGGCATATCAGCTATGACGATATTATCAATTTCACCTTTCGTAGGCTGTAGAATAGGCATCCCATGTATTTTTCTATCAATAGGTTACACTCCTAAAAATTTCAACGTAGGGTTACCAGGCGAAATACGCGAAAGAGGAGCGATAAAATGACAAAGTCCATGAATATCGTTTTAATAAGGCCATCATGAAACTAAAAAATGAGGGGGGTTCAGGGGGATCTCCACTGAGGAGGCTCGAAAAGCCGAGATTTTTATATATTTAACATATTCAATTTTTTTAAAGAAACTAACTCAATGGTCGAAGAATGGATGTTGTTAGCGAATTCCTCTGTTGCACAAAAAATACTAGAAAAGTTTCCAGAATGCGCTTTATTCAGAAGAAGACACTCTGCACCAGCATTAAGTCCGAAAATGTAAGTCCAAATAAAAGTAAAAAGTATGTTTTCTTCTTTTAAGTGTTTCAATAAGTATACTTTACATGGATGGAGACTATTTTTTTTAAGCAGTGATATTATCATGAAAGTTTCCATAATTCAAACTTGAGCTACAAGAAAAAGTATTGTTTTAAGAACATTGTTTTAGTGTGTACCATCCTGCAAAAATCAAGAAATGGGGAAAAGGTCAAGAAATTGAACACTAGGTCACAATGAGTGATTCGACTTCTTTTTTTCCCCCCCCATTTCATTCCAATTCTTCGTTTCTAATTTTTAGCATTGAGAAAAAATATTTTATTTATATTTTCCTTGGGAGCCTCCGATCTAAAAAAACTGGAATGCATTTTAAGAGGGAATGTCATTAACCTTTTGAGACGCAACCCTTTCCCAATGCTGAAAAAAGGGCAGCTGTTGCCATCGCTCGCCTGAACGACCCGCAAGAGGGCGGACGATCGAAACGTTCATCGCGTTCAAACGTTCATGGCTGCCCTTTTTCCAGCATGGGGCCATCTATCCAGCTGTTCTCGCATTCTTCCATTTTACAGCCGATGTCAGTGATGTTAAAAAGAATCGTGACGCTTTTTTGTAAGGGAAAGGACATGCTCAAAAGTAAAGGGATTCTCGTGGAGCTAAGTCACACGCCACTGTTTTTATAGAAATCCGATCGATTCTTCGTGCCTGGCAACCGTCAAAACGTCAGAGTTTCCCAGAGCGGGAACACTGCGCGTTAAAGGGTTAAAAAATATCAACTGAAAACATTGTCATGTATTCAGGTGGTGACATGACAATGCCCCAAAACACTGCCTTATGCTTTTGTCCCGTAACTGGAGACATGAATTTCCTTATGAGACAGAGTCAAAAAGATTACATTGTCATTTTTTCTTTCCAAACATGTACCCTGTAAGGAAAGTATTGTGATCACGAAAAAATTCGACTTCGAGATTTTGGTGTATGGACACGTTCGGAGGTCTTCTGAATTCATGGATGCTATTTTGACGAGATGTATGTATGTATGTGTGTGTTTGTGTATGTGAGTGAACACGATAGCTCCTGAACGGG
>JAWZYV010005354.1:0-10785 GCA_038373885.1 Cheiracanthium punctorium
AAAGCGAATTGAAATGGTATTAACTTAGTTTTATTCTCTTAACCTGTAATATTTTAAATATAATAAAAAATTATCAACTTCGCTTTCTTTACTTCGCAACATACTACATCCATTCTGTGTACTCTCATACAATGCTGACGAAAGTTCTTGCATTTTAAGAATTTGCATTCAGTACTAACGCCGTCAACGACGGGTAACTTCAGCTAGTTTAGAATAAAAACATTTAAAGTTCGGGTTTAAACATGTAGCTACTAATTTTTTCGTGCAAAAGAAACCAATGTACCTATAATATCACAAAAAAAACTATTTTTTATAAAAAAAAAAAAAAAAAAAAAAAATCGAGATTTATTTTACATAGTAGTCGAAAATGATGGCACAAACTTATAGAATACAATAAATAGAATCATTTGATCATCAGCTACACCTAATAAAGAATACATCTGAATAAGTTATTCCTTCTTTCGTGGATTTATAAGCGAGAAAAAAAAAAAAAAACATGTTACACAAACAAACAAACAAAAAATATTTTTTTGAAATTTTCATTCAGTTCGGATTGTGCATTTTTCTGCGCATCTTTTTACCCATTTTATTTCTAATGTATTGCATCCAGAAAAATTATGTTAGAAATATCAATTTTAATTTTGTTTAATCACACACATGAATGATATTGCATCATGCCGGAATAACGATACACTTTCCAACTTAATGGAATAAGGAAAGAAAATAGGGAAGCCGCATGGATTATGAAACGCTTTTAATGTATAGCACTTTAGTGCGTATTTAAAATCTGAAACTGTTTCAGATTTTCTTACTTTTTTTTTTTCTTTCCGTGTTATGATAACGGCCAATATATCCAGAAGCTCTTCAGAATTAATATAGGAAGAAAATAGTTGTTCCTTTTTGTAGGTTTTTATCATTAAACCATCTTATTTTTGCAACCAGGGACGGCCTGACAAGGTAACCAGAGTGAGCATCGCTTCGGGGTGCCGACTTCGAAGGGGCGTCATTTCGAACTCAAAAACTTAAAAGGGGGCGTCTTTTACACGTTGGCAGAGGGCGCCACTTGCCCTAGGGTCGTCCTTTTGAAAAACCCTCCTAATTTTAAATTCCATTCAGAATATGAGAGATTTCAGAGCCAAGGATGCCGGTGAGGAACAGAATTCTCTTCGAACAAGATTTATTAAGATGGCGAACCAACTGGTCGCTGGACGCGGCTAGTATTTAATATGAAGAAAAATTTAATAATTTTCATTTATTTGTAAGAAAATATAAAAGATGCTTTTTCCCTAGATACAAAATATCATTTTAAAAAGTCTAATTTATAAGGGTTAGAAGAGTTTTAAAATCATGGTCATACCATTGAAAAAAAATGTGCAACAGCTATTTTTTTTATAATTTTCGTTATATTTATATTATTCATTCAAAAGGACCCACTTCAAAGAAAGAATAATTTTTGCTTGGGAATTTCTTATAGTGGGCATTAGAGGGTTAAATAAACTACAAGGATTGTCGTTAATGAACCGAATGCAAATATCCTAGGTATTATAATTTTAATACTTCAAAATTAAACTATCAGTGGTTATATTGATGCAAATAACATTTTTATAATGCAAACCTAAAAAATTACCTCATTTTAATAATAAAATTTGATTTCTGGCACAGCTTAAATGTTCTCTTCTTTGTTTTGTTGTTTTAAGGCAAAGCTACACTGGAGTTATCTATCTATCCGGTGTGCCTTCTACGGGAAAGTTTCGAGAGGTTCCTAATGTGTATTCACCATACAACTGGAGAAATTCGCCCCAACTGCCAACCGTTAGCTTAAATGAGATACATTATATTAAAGCAATTGATATACCATCGTATCAGTTTATTCCAACCACTCAGATAATCAGATTTTACTTCTTATATATCTATTCCGCATCTAAAGCAAAACATATTTATATCAGTTAACATACTATAACACATAATATTATCACCGCTTATTTTATTTTTATTTTTTTTTATTTTTTTTATTTTTTACAAACAATTTCGTCTTCTTAAATAGCATTTCTCGAACAAGTTTCCCTTTTTTCATAAAAGTGCACATTTTATACTAAACAGAAGCCTCATAGAAAGAATGTACTATAATAGCAATTTTATATTTCATATGTGCTGCTTGCTCATGCATATTACAGAAACTAAACCGGCGAAAAATTCCACTCGACATCAAGATATATGGAATATAAATTGGGAGAAAATGAACAGTGACAAGAAATTGATCATTCACCCAGTCCTCTACTCATCCATGTATTTATATTCAAAATCCCAATTTCTTGTTTATGGTGTTTTGATGCGCCTCTACAACCTACCCCAACTTTTATATGGGGGATAAAATTGACTTTTTCATGGTTTTCTTTTCTACTTTACTTTTCTATTAAAAAAATCTGTAGTGATATGCATTTAACGTATGTATAAGTGATACGTTTACTTCTTTAATCTTAATACCGAAATTAAAATACTGCAGAATTTTTTTTTCGCAAATTCAAAGTTTCTTTTATGTCAATACTTCAGTTTTAAATTTACGTAACTTGACTGTTGTTTACTATTTATAGTAGATTAACGTTAAATTAAGCTGATGTGAGGATTCAGGAAAAGAAAACAAGTTACATTTTTTTTATATTTGAGTCGGTTAATTAGAGAGCAAGTCATGATTCTTTAAAATTCCCATTGGATAACATAGGGATTTTGAAATTTGTCGTCAAATATTGGAGATATCAGCAATCTATGTTCATTTTTGGGGCCAAATTTAGGTATTACTCGCCAAACTTTATAAATCTTAGAGTCGTTCTGTTATTTTGGAGGATGGATTCAATGACCAGAAAATTATACAGTTGGAGTAATAGCTCGAAAGGTCCTTAATTTTTTTTAACTGTACGCTAATCTTGGTGACTGTATAAAATGTAGGAAAATGAAATTTTCAGGCACTTTCAGGATAAAGAATTGAAAAGGCTTTGTCAAATACTTAAATTTCATTTGTTCGACCTTTCCATTCCTAGAAAAGGATTTGAAAAATTTCTTGAAATTCAGAACTTTCTTTAAAATGTGCAAGTTTAAATTTAGAACCTTAAAAAGGGTGGTGAAAAGCTTCTGTTCTAAATAGCATACAAAGAAACAAAAAAGAGATTCTTCTAAATCTCTTCTTTGAAAAGAATGATACAATAATCATCATTACTTATTTTCAACTCGGGTAGTGATGTTAAGGATTGTTTTATCACTTCACTCTTGCATGAAATTCATTTCCACCCAAAACTAAATTTATAAATATAAATAAATAAATAAATTCAAGGCGATATCAGGATGTAGCACAAAAATGAGATGGTATAAACTGCTGAACGAGAAAACGAAGACATACTATTGCAGAAAACTCTGAGTTCTAGTATTCGTCATTTAAAGGTTCAGTGTATGGGGAAAGTTCTAGTAAACAGTCCACTTGTCTGGATGAAACACAAATTTTATTGCTTAAAGATCTGCGAAGAATCTGCTGTAAAAAATTCACAGGCAGCAATAAATAATAACAGTTATATATATGTCAGCTAAACACAGAAACTTTCCCAGATGCTGTATTTCACACACAACTAAAGAACATCACAGTCTAAATTTTAGAGTAAATGCTCGAGGAAAATTATAAACAGTGCCTCTGGATCGAACAATAAGATATTCGAAAATAGCATGCAAAAACAAACTCTTAAAAACAAGTGATAGAACACTTACAATAATCGGAAAATAACGAATCGCAGCTTCCCAGCAGAGGTCAGGCTTCTTTGCTCGCGCGACAGCTGACACTCCACAGACCGATTTCCCCGCCAGTTTTGCCCTTTTTATTCCTCAGTGATAGCTTCAAGAGAAATCTTTGTCCGTAAGGATTTTGAACAATCCCGTTTTGATTGCGCTAATAGATGTATAAATGAGTACTGGTATTGCGCAATACCGAGTAGGGAAACAGAAATTACAGGCCCTATTGGCAAAATCGCGCCAAAAGTCCGATATGTCGCCAAGTTCGGCGACGCTTGTCGATTTTGCTCCAAAATGAAGTCCCCTAAGTTCTAGAGCCAATATTTCTCGAGAATTCGAGAAAACCGTGTGTTAAGCAATGGGTACTCACAAAACTACCTATAGCGCGTTCTAGTTAACCGATTTTGTTACAAAAAATGAACATTTTAATTATTTGGAACGCAGAATATAAATTTCAAATTTTATTAAATTGTTAAAGGCCAAAAAGGCCCCAAAATTCGTAAAAACATAATGGAGCTCTCATTTATCTGTCAAACTTCAAATTTCCCCTATTTGAATCTGTGGGTTCCTACCAAACTTCAAATTCCTTAAGGGTAGCAAAATTGACAACTTTACGATCTTCCAAGATATGTTTGATGTGTTTTCAACTAAACAACTCACAATGCACGCTCAATAGATTATCTAGAAAGCTATGTATTTCATTAGTTTGAGTAATTCATCACCTTAAAAGTTAGTAAAAAAGGTTTCTGGAAAGTTCAACAGTTAAGTATTGGCATTGGATGCAGAGAAATTCACGGTACAAGGGATAGAGTGGCCCCATACAGCTCGGACCTAAATTTGTGTGACTTTTTCTTAAAGAGTTATATCAAACAGAGAATCTGTGGGAATTCCCCAAATTCACTGGAGGACCTGACGGCAAGAAGCGAGACTGATGCACCGGATTTCGACACACTCCACGGCTTAATAACACTATGGTCGGGACAGCAGACATTTGATTCATATCTTTATTCAATAAAATAGGTTTCATGTTCTTGTATGTTGTCTTTTTTCCACAAAGATCGCTTACTTTCTATCATATTTTTTGGACCACCCCGTATTTAAAAAAATATTGTTACTTACACCATCGCATAAAATTTCTACAGTACCATATTTGTATTTTTGCATCTCTATAGCCAAGAAGACAAATATTTTCATTACAATTTTCACTACAATTTTTATGTTAACCATTTTCTTCAAAACATATATCTGCGATTTTTGTTTGGGGTGTACCTCGTAAAACAACTATAAATGCAATACGCACCCCATCTTTGATGATTATTATTCTTAACGATTAACATTCTTTTACCAACTTCATTCACACATAGTCTAGCCCATATAAAAGAATAGCCAATTTGAAACGAAACTTTTACTCTAATAATCGGAATATTTCATTATCCGGTTTCACGCTGACTAAATGTTCTGTTTTGGTGCACTGAAAATTTATAACAATAAGCGAGATATTGCTTTAACCGGTATTTTACCAATCGAGTTCGACTATACATCTTGTACAGTAAGAAATATTCGAACTTTACAGAGTTATTAAAAATAAAAATAAAAGCAGTTCTTTATACCGATAAAATCATAAGGCGAAATCATAGACATTTTTCAAATATCTCGATTTGAACTGCTGTGAAATTTAATACCTAATATTTGCAGTCAAAAGATAGAAATTCGCTAATCTCTTTGCAACACAGCGCTGATCCAAACAAAATTGGCAAAGTCAACTTTGTGTCTTTATCACAAATTAATTCATTGTTGAACTAGAATTAAAAGGATTTTCTCTTCTATGGAAAGTGTTTACACTTTTAGAATATGAATTGAAGGATTGCGTTAATTTGCCAATTATTTAAAATGCTCCGGGTTCCCAACGTTTGACTTGAGAATTTTCTGAACTCTTTTATCCACATGTTACCAGCGTGACAGTTCCTTTGTTTCCTTAAAAATCTCATGGAAATATGTTGATAAAATTTCGGTAGTTGAAGAATAAAGATGGATTAAAGCAGTAAGCTCCTGTCATCACGCTTATTTAAACAGAATCCATTTTTAGAGCAGCTTGTAATCTGGATATTTCGACGAATGGAAACAATCATGCTTACTAAAATAATTCAATGAAGTAAGAGCATTAATGAAGTATTTATATAATTATGACTGTTCCCAGCAAACACAGCCCTATCGGATAAGTTTTGGGCCGACACTGGCATGCCGGCGCAGAATGTGCCGGGGCGACATCGCTCACGCGGTACCGAAAACGACAAAATTGCGTCCGCCTGGGCGTGTGTCGGGCCGAAAGGATGGGGTGGTTCTGGTTCGGTGTCGGCAAAAACGATAACGGCGTCGGCCCAGCCCTGTGCCACTTTTGAACCAAAACCATTACGTTTTTGGTGTGGTATCGGCAACGACAAAATATCGAAAACCGGCCAGCACCTTATTGATTCCCAAAATACCCTAATTAGCTCCGTAGTTAGTTCTCTAAAGTATTAATCAACAAATTAAAGAAATAATAATTATTATTATATAAATGACTTTACACCACTAGGACTAAATTTATTAAAAATACCTAATTGGCAAATTATTTTGTTTTTAAGAAAATATTTGATGAATTTAAGAAGGAAAGCTCTTTTTAAAATTAACCGTATTATTTTTTTATGCATCAATCAATGGTTTTTATTTTTTTAAACGTGTTACTATATGTTTATCAGACCATATACATTTTTTAAACAACATATTAGGCTCAACTAGACAATGTTCCTTTTCCTCTTCCAAAAATTTTTTAGAAGCCAAGAAAATTTATAATTTTCTAGAACCAAAGATTATAAATAAACATTCATGCAATGCTAAAAAAAGGGAGAAAAAAAATATTAAAGTTATACAACATGCTTTTTAAAAAAAATATTTTAATTTATTTTTTTGTTAAGTTATGTCATAATACAAAATAAAGTTGACTTTTGATTTTATATATATTGTTTTAAAGAAGAATGTAAACAACATACGTTAAAAGAAATTAAAATATTGGCTGATTCTACAAATAAACGGTTAATTTCATAAAAACGTTTTCTCTTCAAAATAATTAAACATTTTCATATACAAACAAATTATTTTGTTTATACTTAATAACTAAGTATTTTGTATATTTCAAAATTAGCCCCAGTGATGTAAAGTAATTTATATAATAATAATAATTATTTTTAATAGGTTGATTAGTGCTAAACTATATATGAAACTAATAAGTATTAATAAAACCATGTTTATTATTAGAAGATACTTACTTTAAGTAAATATTTTATATATTACTGAATTTTCATAGGATTATCCTTTAGTAGAAGAAAGGAACTTTCTATAACAGAACATACTTATTTTTTTCTGTTGTTTTGAGTAATATGAAATTAAGTACTTAAGTAAATAGACACATTTTTCAATGCAGTATGTAAGTTATTTATTAAAAATACCGTCCTGCTTGTTTATTAATAGTTTCCAAGTTTGCTTACTTGAATTATAAATTTCATTTTCGCATTATTTAGAAATAATTAGCAGTTTTGAACTACATCTTATTTTAGTAGTCCCTGAGATAACATAAAAAAATCTAGCTAAGAAAAAATACAAATTCTTAATATATACTTAAAAATCAACTTACCCCTTTTTAACTGTCGTGAGAACTTAGCAAAATGAAAACCAAAAAGCACTAACCACATTTAGACAACTTTAAAATTTTTGTCTAGTTGAGGTTAATACCAGTTAGTCTTTAGAAAAAAATCACAGTTTATCCAGAGAAAACTACAGCAAAGTCCGATCTAACTGACGTAAGAACTTAGCCTATTTAAAACTAAAAAGCACTAACCACATTCAGACTATTTTAAAATTTTTGTCTAGCTGCAGTCAGTGCCATTTAGTCTAGGAAAAAAAAATCGCAATTTATCCAGAGAAAAATACAGCAATCTCCTTCATTGCTCTGAGAAAACTCAAAATCCACGTTACTGAAAAGTTTACGTTGCGAGATGATTTCTGTTACAGCCTTGGAATGGAATGGACAAGCAAACGAAAAAAAAAAACAAACCACCAACTTCCGCTCTTCGATTGACCATGAATAGGGACCGATATAATAGGAAAGGTCCATTTCGTCTTCCTGTGTAATACTGTGGTTCCTACAAGGGGTGGAAAGCTCTTAGGAATGCACTCGTCCCCCCTCACCCCCACCCACTGCGCCTTTGCTACATGTTATGTGAACGCGGACACGGGACGGGGTAGTTGGAAAAGAAAGTCCGCGGGATTTTAGCTTTTAAATTATTTACTTTAAATTAGATCGCATGGAAAAAAATAAAACAAATTAGTGTTATTCTACTGCAAAATAGTTTATACTTCAATATCTGCAATGAATTAATCAATTAATTTTTAGAAAGATAAAGTACTATAATCAGCAAAAAATGGTTACTTTTATTCATTTTTAAGGAGATAAGAGCATTAAATTTTTTTTAATTTGTAACAGCATTTTACAATGCTGTAGCAAAACATGATTTTGGCGTAATTTTTACTATTATTTTATTTGAACAGAAACATGACAAACAAGTTGTTCAAATAAATGCTATTAAATTAATTATTCATAGTGATAATTTTAAAATGAAACTATTATTATTTTTTTCAATTTATAATTATTCAGTATAGTGAATTAAAACTTTTATTTATTTATTTAATTTTATTATTATTATTTTTTTAACAACAGCAGCTAATGTATTATAAAAAAAATTCCTTAACTATAAATTATACTGATATTTTTTATTTTTATGGAAATACGAATGAAAAGGTATTTTTTCTACTATTTTAATCCAATTTAATTTCAGAAAGTTTTGTTGTTTTGTGTTTTTTGTAAGGCAAAAACACAGGAGTTAAGCCTTAGGGCGTCGGTGCCCTGAGCGGAAGAAGGCTTCTAGCGTTTGTTCCAATATATAAAACAATTAATAAGCAATAAAATTGGGGTTGAACAGTAATTATAATAATTATTTGTTCCCTAATTTTATAAAAATCAACCATATTTCCTTCATTTTATAAATATTAGATAATGTTTTGAATTTATATAAAATTTATAAGATATCCCCAATTTTTGTTCCAGAATTGGGGATACAACGGTGATTTGTCCTCAATTCTATGTTCAAAAATCTGGTTAATTTATATAACTCATATTCACATTACATCTGGAGAAAATCACCCAACATCCAAACTGTAAATTGACAGATGCTCGGTAGACCTGAACCCTGGACCTTCACACTTGAACCAGCGGCGGATCCAGAAAAAAAAATTCTGGAGGGTGCGCAAGACAATTTTTGTTACATTCTCTTATTGAATGACTTGAATTTACAAAACAAGTCAATGCTCTATAGTGTAAACTTCATTCGTCTGGGGGGGGGGGGCTCTGGATCCGCCAATGACTTCAACCATATTCGGTGTCTTATCCACTCGGCCATGGTGGGCTCCTTTTGTGAACTTTTAAAATGCAGCGTTTAATGTTATGCATTGTATGTATTTTATTTTTAATTAATTAATTAATTAATTTTATTATTATTTTTAAATTAGAAGTACTTAACAACTATCACTTTATATAAAATGAAAATTATAGTCATATAATTATTTCAGAGTTGTGAATAACTAGACAGAAACTGCCCCAATTGAGGGGTGGGGGTGGGCGCTTAGAAACCCCTTCAATACTAAGTCATAAAAAACTGGTTAACTTATCTAACGATATTCACAATACATCTGGAGAAAATCACCAACATCTAAACTGTAGATTGACAGATGCGCGGTAGACCAGAACGCTGGACAGGACCTCAGGTAAATTAACCAGATAGAATGATTGCCCCCTTTCCCTCCTTTTTTTCGCATGTGAAGGAGGCACTTGAATCCAACGGACTCAAAACATTGTAAATAGTAACTATTGAAATCATAAATTAAAAAGAATTATTATAACAATATATATGTGCTGCTTGTGCTGGCTTTATACCGTTCAGTTTAGAAATTACACTTCTGGACCGATATCGGTTTTGACGTTTGGTGCAGTACATCGCCAAAATCACATGTTAACCCTAAAAGGCTAGCCGCTATCGGACCGTTGCATGCCCGAAATCAACTTTTATTTGCCTACGCCAAATCGTTTTGCCAGCACAGAACCGACACCGTCCCAATTACCATTATGCCAATGCCGACATCGAAACGGTACTGCCGATGACGGCCTATCCCTAACCCGATACGGCTGTGTTTGCTGGGTTGCAGAACTACGTATTAAACTCTCTTTATCAATTTACACAATGGACTTTAATAATGAAATAAGCATTTTTCGCGCTTTAAACCTCCGTTTTATACAAATAAATATTTTATATCATTGGTGATTATAGGCCTCTACTTTGCTTCCAATGAATTTTCGGTTCAATAATTTAGATTTCTGGAAGAAATAAAATATATCGAAAGCATTAAAAAAAATATTTACAGGAAATTTCCTTTCAAATTCTCATTTTTAAATAAGAGTCTGGAAAGTTTTGCTTAATTAAGTTTATATTGCAGCTTGACAGCCTCACAAAACACACTGAAATATCAGTACATTATTAGACATTAGTTTCTTGATTCCGATTAATTTATTTTAATGGAGATATGGAATGCTTTCACTATAGCATAGAACTCTTAAATATTTTAAGTCCACCCTTAATAATTATAAATTAATTAGAACTGAACAGAATAATAATGTAAAATAATAAAATTTGGCCAATGAATTCGGACACACTTAGTATAGTATTAGGAATTAATGTAACGAAAATAAGTATAATTGGATTTCTCTTATCACTGTTCACTGCAAACTAAACTTATTAAAGTCATTTTGAAAAAAATTATTAAATGCCATAGTGCAACAGCTCATTAAGACAAAGAAAAAAATAATTATATAGGATTAACTGTATTTTTTCCAGTAAGAGATTATATTTATTTTTTATATATCATTTT